>CM029123.1:6353489-6540989 GCA_016859345.1 Istiophorus platypterus
ACCTATTATCAGCACGCATACCAACTATAATATGGAGAAATAAACATACTGCAGAAAATATTTTTTTTCAAGGTTGGTTCTTTTTCCTCAAATTTGGGCCTTTTTTACATAAAGATTCATCAAAACAAGACACAAACTGTAAAACAGCAGCCCAGATGTCATTCAGCTACATAGGATAAAGTCAGTGCCAACAACCTGCTTTTTATAATGTTAAAAATTGAAGCTTTGCATATATGTACATCTATAGAATTATTAGCTTATTTTGTGCACACGTGTTGACCATGTTTCTAGATTTAGACGCTTTATTATTTTTAGTAAATTAGTCTTATTATTAGCCTTGCTGTATATGACTAATAAAATCTTATGTAAACAAATTGCCTAACACTAACAAGAATGGTATTATTCCATAGGAATACAAGAGGTATTTTTTACAACCCCAGACTTTACCAGTCTGAGTATATTGATCTTTGTCCTCGACCCCAGCCTCTAATCGACGAACGAGAGGCTGACGTCAGCGTTTCCTCGGGGTCACATGACCCAGTCAGGAAGTGTAGTGGGACATGACAACAACGCTGACAACTTGCGCGCTTTACATGTCGGTGTTCGAGCAGCTTGTGCCCAAGCTTTAGTCCTGTCGGTCTGGAATCATGACAGACATTTTGTTAAAAATAAAAAAGAGCGTAGCAGAGAAAAAGAAGACTCCCGTTGCTCAGAACGACTTAAAGAAGTGGGGGTTAACAGGTATGGACGCTTGTTAACTCAGTGGTGCAACGCTGAAGTCATTCGCTTACTTTTAGTTTTCTTCATTCATCTAGCAGGATTAGTTCAGCGAGGTTGTATTTTTAGGCAGAATTTAGCCTAGCCGAACCGTTGCCCGAGTTTTGTTCGGTCCGACTAACAGTGCTCATGGTTCTCCTAGCTGACGTGGTGTTGTTTACACGACTGTTTTCAGTGTTTTAGTCTCGCCGAGACCCAGCCGTGATGAGCTGTAACGTTATGTCCTCTCAGGGATCCAGCTGAGGCCCTACCAGCTGGACGGCGTCCAGTGGTTAACGCAGTGCCTGAAGAACCAGCAGGGATGCATCTTAGGAGATGAGATGGGTTTAGGAAAAACTTGTCAGGTGAGAGATCCACCGGTTTTAACAGATATGACTAACAAATCTTTTCAAAGGCAACTGGGTCTAATACGGATGCAAAGACATAGTTTTATTTCATCGCGGTTCCCCTGCCGTAGTCTATTTGTCACCAGCTTCCCCACTAACTTTTTTGACTCGTCATAGTTAGGAAAACACCGGTGTTACTGATGACATGAGCGATGGCTGTGTTCTGTTTAAATGCTCTAACAAGTCATGACTGTGGACCCTGAAGGTGAAGGAGTATTATTTACACCTGGGCTTGTCCTCCTGTGTCTCATCAAAATGTCCTCTGTGGAAAAAAAGCTTGCTATTACTATACCTGCTCTGACTTATACTGCTAAATATAATTACTGATCTGTTTCAGATCTGCCGTAGTGGTCAATTAATTGGTGAGTTGGTCAAAAGAAAAATAAATAAGTTTCCAAATTATTAATGGTTTCAGTCATTTTTGTTAAGAAAAAATTTCATTCCTTCCCTAATTCCAACTATTCACCTGTGAATATTTGCAGCCTTTAGTATCTTATATGATAATAACCTGTATGTCTTTAGTTTTGGACTGTTTGTTGGACAAAACAACTACCTATCACTATTGCTTTAGAAAATTGTGATGGGTGTTTTTCACTATAATATTTAATTCTGAAAGGCTTATTTCCATTCAGAATCGGCAGAAACTATGACTGAAGTACATTTAAAATTCTCCTTCTCTATGCACCTGTAATGACCATATTCACAATGAATGAGTATTTTGCAAGATTAGCCATCATTACAAACCAGTAATGTATATCTTAACATTTTTGCCCATACAGGTAAGATGTTTGATATTTTATGCACCTGTAGCTTGTTTCCATAGCCACTGTAATTATACTAACTCATACTGAAAACCATCCAATAAGACTGTGCTGAAAACCATGTGTCATAAATGAAGCACTTTTATAGAAGGCCTGACAATACTGGATTTTGTTGGCTGATGTGGATACTGACTTTAAGGACTAAAAAATTCTGATATTATTATATTGGCCAGTATTTATTCATCCATATATCACTTTTATATCTCTTGACTCTACACCACCATCTGCCCAGCTGCAATGCTACTCTGCCAAATGTTCTGCAGAAAGTGTTGACAATATTGTAAACAATGTAGTGGAGCACACTCTGCTGGACAAACTATGTACTGAAACCATTTCTAACTTACCCCAAGCTTATTTTTCTGTATTATGTTTTGTAAAATAGAAAAAAAAAATGTTTTCATATTGGTGCATATTCAACAGCATGAAGTACGAGCTGATACTGATACATCTGTGATAGGCCAATATCGGCCGATAAGTCAGACAACTGTCAAGAATTCATAATCATAATTTGTCCCCTCAGACGATCTCACTGCTGGTTTACATATCAGGAGCTCTTGGGAAGAAAGGTCCGTTTTTAGTCCTGAGCCCGCTCTCTGTCATGGAGAACTGGAGAAAGGAGCTGGAATGGTACTGTTAAATTCATCTGTGAATCTACATCCATTTTTTGAATTTAAATTGATATTCTGTGTATAACACCATCCATCACAGACTACAGTCCAGACCGTAAGCATTGGGACAGTTAAGCATTTTTGTTCTCCAGGTTTTAAGCTTCAGCACAGCTTCAGCATTTGTATCCGTTTTTTAATTTCAGATCAAATGTGCTGATGCTCAGAGTCAGAAGAAAAAATATGTGTTACCGTCCAAATACTTAAAGTCGGGACTGTACATATGAATTTCTCAACTTGTGTTTTTCATGGTCACAGCTTCGCCCCCTCTCTGACTGTGCTGTGTTACAAGGGAGAAAAAGAGAGACGGGCTGAGATTCAGAGAGAAAAAGACATGCAGGAGTTCCATGTTCTTCTCACTACATATGAGGTCTGTGGCTATTTTGTGAAAACAAAATTACCTAAAGATTAATCTGTGTTAAAACTGATATGGCTTTCTTTTTTTTATTCTTTCATATCCAGCTTTGTCTCAAAGATGCCTCATTCTTGAGATGGTGAGTGTGATCTAAATGACATAGATATCATCAGAAAATTTGACTGGATCTTTCAGCACACAAAGTTACACATACCAGCTGGGATTTGAAATAAAGTTTGGTTGTTTACTTCAAGGGAAGTTACCAGTGAAGACATTGTTTATTAAAATTGAACCAAGCAAATTCTGCATTGACATACTGCAGGAGCATATGACTGAAACGATGCCCTGACACACAACTGCAGTCATCTATTAAACTATATGTATGTGCCCTAGAAATTGGAATTTAATTTGCATAATAAACTATAAGTAAAAGTAATTAGCTTCATTCATTTTTCTTCATTCTTTACATATGAACTGGCCATTGTTACCTTGGTTTTCATTCAAGTAACATTACACAGGATGCAGGGTTGTGCCATGGGTGTGTTACTAACATAACACAGATTCCGAGGAAAAATTGTCTCTCATTGTATAAAATAACTTTATGATGCTATAATGATTCATTTTCAAAGGTTAATTCAGTGTTTCTATGTACTTTGTCACCCTGTTCCTCAGGTGGAAGTGGAGGGTACTTGTAGTAGATGAGGCTCATCGATTAAAGAATCAGAACTCACTATTGCGCAAAACCTTGACAGAGGTACTGAAACGCACCTGACTTTAGTTATTAAGTCTTGTCACCTTATTTTCCCTGCTGTTAGTGCTGTTTTTGCCTGACTCCTGAGCAGTTGATTGAGTTTGTCAGTCTATTTCCTGTGTAGTTTTCAGTGGGGTTCAGGGTCCTGCTGACAGGGACTCCCATCCAGAACAACCTACAGGAGCTCTACTCCCTGCTGAGCTTTATTCAGCCCAGCATCTTTACTGCTGAGGAGATGGATGACTTCATCAACTCTTACGCAAATGTACAAAATCAGCCTGCTCTTGGTATGATACATAACTATTGTGTTACAATGTGTGGATTACATACAGCTGTATTTCAGAATTCCCATGATGCTTTCCATGTTATTGCTTCCTATTCAGGTAAACAATTTGTCAAATGAGGCGTTTAGGATAATGGTTAGATAAAAAGAATGTATGTGATATTTATTTGTTGTGAGAAGTCCTATGAAACAAAAAGGTGCATAAGGAAGTCTGGTAATAGCTAATTCAATCATTATTCGTATACTGTGTCCTTCTGCTTTTGTTTTCAGCTGCTGAGCTGCAGAGCGTCTTGGAGCCTTTCCTGCTTCGTAGAGTCAAGTCAGAGGTGGCTGTAGATCTGCCCAAGAAGACTGAGCTGGTGGTGTACCATGGCATGTCGTCTCTGCAGAAAAAATATTACAAAGCCCTTCTGATGAAGGATCTGGGTAAGACTTCTGCACTGTGGTGTGCCATTGTAAACCCTGGCAGGATGCTGAATCATGAATCTTTGCTCTTAGAGGCTTTTGGAAATGAACAAGGCAACAAGACCCGGCTGCTGAACATCCTGATGAACCTGAGAAAGTGCGTTGACCACCCATACCTTTTTGATGGTAAAATAGCACACTGATCTTAGTTTTTGCAAATGGTAGATAGAGGCATATGTTCCATGTGAACATTTTGTCCTGTTTTTTAACCAGGGGTGGAACCAGAGCCTTTTGAGATGGGGGAGCATCTTATTGAAGCCAGTGGGAAACTTTGCCTTCTAGACAGCATGCTGACCTACCTGCATAATGGGTTAGTTTATCTACTTATTGTTTGTACTACTGGCAGTGTAGGCTCAGTCTGACCACTCCAACGTCATTGTGGTGGTTTGGTAACTTTGATACCACATGAACTAGATGCTGACACAATGTACTGACCAATTGTACCTGTCATATTTTCAGTCACATATTCATCGATAAATACTTTATTTCTCTTTTCATGTTTGTGAGCGAAGGGGCCACCGGATCCTGCTATTCTCTCAGATGACGAGAATGCTGGACATTCTTCAGGATTACATGGAGTACAGAGGTGAAACAGTGTGGTCACTGGGCCTTGTAATAATTCAAACCCTTCCCTCAATGACTTTTAACTATTTGATATTTCAGTGATTTCAGTTTAGCAAAAATGTCACAGGTATTTAATATCTTTATAGACCAGGGACATTTCTTTCGTATACCTGCTTTACTTCCAAACCATTTGAAACATCAACAATGCATGCTACTATGTTTTATGTTATGTTTTTAAGTTGACAAACCATTCTTTAATCTACTTCCTAACAGCAAAAATTTAATGGTACATATTTTATAAAATTTTTCTCCACAAATAAGTGCTAAATCAAGTTTGTCTGTTCAGGTTATAGCTATGAACGTCTGGATGGGTCTGTCCGAGGGGAAGAACGAAATCTAGCAGTGAAGAACTTTAGCAGCAAAGATGTATTTGTCTTTCTGCTCAGCACTAAAGCAGGTGACAGAAAGCTTTTTTCTGAAAATAAATGGATTTAAACTTTTGTTCAGTTGTCCCACACATCAGAAACATGCAACATAGACACTAACAAAGCATTTTAGCGTATTGAGTTTCTGTTCTGAAAGTATGGAAAAGGTAACCATTTAAGATTCTGTAAGTGATGAACTGCATACTCCAAACAACACTGGAAAGTTTGTAGATAACACAGTAGGTCAACGGTGATTGAGCTGCACTTGCAGGCTTTTTTGAATATTTAAATCTCCAGCAGGGTTCATAGAACTAGCTAGGGGAGAAAGAGACCTCATTTTCCCTCACTCCTGATCACTTTCTGTGTATATTTCTGTATAAGTCAAACTGTAATATATACTCTAAATCTATAAATAACAGGTGTCCAAATTTGCACAGTTGTCAGAAATTTTGATCTGGTTTCCTAACACTCTGTCTTTGCAGGGGGAGTGGGCATGAATCTCACAGCTGCTGACACAGTCATTTTTATGGATAGTGACTTCAACCCTCAAAATGACTTGCAGGCTGCCGCACGCTGCCATCGGATTGGTCAGAAGAGGTGACATGTATCAAAAATGATTATTTCAAGTGATGTTCATTTTGATTAGCTGCAGTTCACTCATCATGGGGAGTAATACTCAGCCCGTGACAACAGTTGTATGAAGTTCTCTTTGGCACTGGAGGAGCTCCCTAAAGTTCTTGGGCTTGAGAAGGGAACATGCATGTGATTTAGCCTTGCACCCCTGTCACATTGTCCGGTTCACAATGCACAGTTTAAAAAAGTATCAAAATTGATGCAACTGAACCAGAGATATAATCTTTTTTATTTCATGCATTCCTCTTCCTCACCAAAATTTGGCCTAAATTACCCACAATGCTACTTGGCTTGACAGTTGGTCAGAGATTTTGGTATGTTAGGCTGGTAGCGGTTTAGATGCAGATCAGGAGCAGCCTACAGAGGTCTGTAAACTCACTTCCTGCTCCCATCACACCAGCAGATTTTTGTCATTTACAAACTTCTAATCTTCATTCCCAACAAACATTTGTCCCGCCGGAGACATAAAACTTTTTCACATGCAGTAGTACACCAGACTTATAAACAGAATTTGGTGTGTTTCCCATTGAGAGAGAAATATTTGAAAAAATGTGTAAAAAACTAGGGGCATGGATTTTGAAAGATAAGGGAGTTTAATAAGCAGGGAATGTTTAATGAAGGATCTGTGAATTTGGAAGCATACTCTAAAATTCTGGATATCTCAGCTTATGAAGCTTTAATATCAAGCATTCTTTTTCTTTTTTTTACTATGCTCTCACAAATCCTTCAACTTAATTTAAGTGCAACATTGAATTACTGGAGAACCTCTTCAGTGTTTGATAGACTGTGACTTATTACAGGCCTGTGAAAGTGATCCGTCTTCTGGCAAGAGACACTGTGGAGGAAATAATGTACTCTCGTGCTGTGTCCAAGTTGCACCTCACCAACGCCGTTATTGAAGAAGGTCGCTTCTCTTTACTGGATCAAGATCAGTCAGCTACTGCAGGATTGCAGGTTTGTGAACTTTAAAGTTGCGTGCAAAAGTACATCACCTTCATCGATATTCTTTGAATCCTGCAGTACCTAGTTCCTGTGTTCACTTATATACAAACCCCTATAGCTGTCTTTGTTTTCACCACTTCTGCTCACCACTTATATTTCCTGCCTCACACAGCTCAGTGAGATCTTGAAGTTTGGGGTAGATAAGCTTTTGTCATCAGAGGAGAGCTCTGTCCAGGATGTGGAACTAGAGAAGATCCTTGGTCCCTCACGTGACGGTGAGTGGGTGGATGATGCTGATTCCACCTCACTCAGAGAAGAAGAAGAGGAAGATGAGGCAAAGGAGATCAGCTCTGGATCTGACAGGCAGAGTATGTTTTACTATCCAGGTTCCACTTTAGAAAATCTCAAACCACTGTGGCTTTATTTACATGTGCAGAATATTCAGTTCTTAACCTTGTTTAATGTAACCACACATTAATTTCTTTTCACATCTTGGTGAGAATACCACTGATGTGTTCTGTTGTGAAACAGTACTTTCTGGCATGTGAACATCTCTCTTTTCCTTTTGATTAACACCCTGCAAACATAACTGCACATGAAAACACACAGATTTAAACTATGTGTTTCATACTTACTTTTTCAAGTATTCTTAGAACTTACTCTGCTTGTGATCAATAATTACATTCGCCATCATGCTTTCCCATCCATCAGACCACATGTACTACTTTGAGGGGAAAGACTACAGTAAGGACCCCAGCTCTGACGACCACAAGAGCTTTGATCGTCTGTTGGAGGAGCAGCTGGCTGTGTTTCAGAGAGCTGCTGGAGGGGGGCGAGCTCTGCGACGCAAAGCTGGAGTAAGATTCTGTCTCCTTTACTTTCAACTGAAGGAAATGTTTATGGCATATACCAAAATTGAAAACCTAGTATTTATTTTGTTCAAAGAGAGGAGATAAAACTCACTCGATTGTGATTCACAGGTTTTGCGTAGTTAATAATGCCCAGTGTCCACTTGACATACTGTAATCTGATTGAGTTGGCTGAAGAGATCAAGATCATGATTTACTTTATTTGTGTCCATGGAGTAATTTATGTATTTATTTATTTATTTATAATTTATTTTTTGGATTCCACACTATGGTTCTTTAATGAATTTACAAATAAACAGCAAAAATGCAGGCAATAATAATAAGTACAGTGTAAAACCAGTTGCACACTATGAAAAACACAGATAAAAAAAAAAAACCTAGGACAAGCAACAAAAAACATAATATCAACAGCATTAAAAAAAGGAAAAATAAAACCAACAGCAATAATGTAAGACATATCAGTAATACGCCACACCAACACACTTATCTGTTGCACATGCACTCATGACCAATGGCATTTTTTTTTGCATGGTGTGTAAAGTCATAATTCAGACAGAAACACATGAGTGTTTGAACAAGCCTTGGCAGCTCTGCTGTCTGAGTCTCATTTGAAGCCTTGCAGTACAGTACCACTTTAACTTTGTGTCATCATCGTCATAATACAGTCTAATAACAACAGTCCTATAGTAAATAATGTTCAGATTTTTGTTTAAGCCGTTTTAGAAAGGCATTGATTCAGCTAAATGATCAATTGTGTATCACCACGAAGTTGGTTCCCTTTTTGAAACTCACCAAGTTTTTTGTAATTTAAACCGGGACAACTAAAGAGAAATGACAGACATGTTCCAAGAACATGATTCAGTCTTTTCTCTTGAAGAAAAACATTAAACCTGCCCATGTGATCTCAGTGCAGTTGTACTTCCTACAGGAGGGTTCATTAATGACGTTTTGAGCAACCACAGTGGCCTTGACCCATGTGACTAAAGTTTGATGAAAACACGTCAAACAGCTGCTGAGGAGTTTACAGTACAGTAGGGGTCAGATTTCTAGAAAAGCTATGGTCATTGTGAATGAATGTAGGGAAACAGAAATCCGTAGCTGAAGAAGTAGAAAGTGGATACTGATTAACTAAACAAATAGCCAATACAAGATTACACTGATGCAAGTAGCCTAAGACTATTACAGAAATGATTATCCCAGTTATGGTTGATTATAAAAGTTGTAGGCACTAAAAGTACAATAATGATGCTTTCAAAAATAAAGCCACCAACACTCTTTGCCTTTAAAATGGGACCAGTTCTCCAAAGTACACATTCACAGTTTTTGAAGGTAGTTGGCAGGTAGGTTGTTCCAAGCATCTTGGAAAACTTGCCACAGTTGTTTTGTGGATTTAATCTGTCTCAGTGTCTTCTGTGTCTGTGGGGGGCAGAGCATCTGCTGCAGGACTCCTTGTTCTTCTTATCACTGAAGACAGTTTTCTGTATGACTCCTGCTGTATTCTTGTGCTCATTGTCTTGCCACAGAATTAATTTTGGACCGATTGGATTCCTCCTGGATGACTGTGTGATGGATGAGAATCTAAACATCTAAAGTGCCAAAAACATTTGAATTGCACCACAAATGTGTAACTATGCAGCTGTGACGGTTGTATTTTCTGTGTTCATGCCCAGGTTTCACTGTCAGTAGCCCTGGGGATTCCAATGAGGAAGAGGAAACCTCTCACTGAGGCTGAGCTGGAAGTGAGGCGACAGAGGAGGGAGGAGGCTGCAGCCAAGAGAGCCAAAATTCAAGAGGACATGAAGAAGAAACAGCAAGCGCAAAAACACAAGAAAAAGTAAATATCAGTCAATCAACTTGGTGTCTTCACACACTGAGCTCAGGCGTCTTTAAAACATACAATTTTCCTTTTATTTAATGTGTTTGCTTACGCTGTAGAATGGCTTGGTGGGAGACCTGTGGCTACAGATCACTGTGTCTACAGCCTGTGGACAGTGAAGAGGATGAAGAAAAAGAAGAAGAAGATGAGGAGGATGATGGGAGTATATCCTCAACAGACTCTGACAGCATGGCTATCCACTATGTTCTAGGTGATGTTACTCATCCACACGCTGCTCAAGGAGACACTATCATCGTTCACTGTGTTGGTGAGGACTCTAATTACCATAACAACAGTCATGACAGACTGATTAGAAAGAAAGGGAGTGACTCTTAAGCATTTCTCATACAGCATGTCCTGTATTCATTTATTGATGTTTTTTGTAGATGACTCAGGCAGTTGGGGCAGGGGAGGCCTGTTTACTGCGCTAGAGATCAGATCTGATGAACCACGGAAGCAGTATGAGTTGGCTGGCAAGATGAAAGGTAAGATTATCCATGATTACAAAGAAAATCAAGACTTGTACCGTTAAACATCTACATCTGTGGGGTCTGGTTGAGAACGAGCATATAAATTACAAATTAAAGTGTGAACATATTTGTTTCAGATTTGGACCTTGGTAATGTACTGCTCTTCCCAATAGATGACAAACAGTCCAGATTGGACGGCCAGGATCAAGTAGGTTCTGTTTAAATGAAACCTACACTGCATAAAGAAGTTGCATAAAAACTCTGTGGCCTAGAAATGCATGCTTGTTTAAGGATATGTGCTGCTTTTTGCAGTATTAGTGAGAAACAGGGTGATTACACCAGCTTTAGAGGTATGTGTGGTGACAGAATTGTAAAGTTGCGGCAGAGTAGCAACTGACAAAACTGGGACAATAACAAGATATTTGCCGTAACCTGTTTCAACCTCCTTCCTGTCACCTCAGTTGGCCCTGATAGTGGCACAGCAAAGAGACAAAGCCAACAACTTGTCTGGGATCCTTCTAACTGCTCTGGATGAAGGTCTGAAGAAGATTTATGCTGCAGCCAAAAGACATAAAGGTACAATACAGCCCTCAGTCTCCAAGCCCATTTACAAGAACTATACCCTCTGCTCATGTAGTCTGTTAATAGTGAATTTGTAAAATCAAGATCTTTTTAGAATCAAGTCATACTGGGTAAAGTGAGCACCTAACTCTCCAGTAACACATGCTGATAATTATGGCTCCCTCCATGAGGACAGAAACAAAGGACGGACATTATGAAAGGAGTGTTTGATTATTGTTAGACTTGACTGACAAGATATACAGGACATGCTGCGTTTTATCCTGGAGCCACTTGTGTGTTCAGAGGCATTCTTGGAAACACAATTACTGAAGAACAACATGAGACAGCAATTTTGATTTGTACTGCACAATAGTTTTAACTGATCAGACGACCTTGCAATAAATTACCTGCTTCTGTCCTTGTTGACCTTGCAATGCTTTTTATGTTGGGGATAAAAAACGGCACACTACGGAGTCGCCCCAGCTTCAGTCCAACTTGCGTGAAGTGTAAACAGTCAAGCTAACCCTTACTGACACTTTCTCTGCCATCTTTGTCTTTTTTTCCCACAAAGCAAGTGTTCATCTTCCCCGCATTGGTCACTCCACCAAAGGCTTCAATTGGTACGGCACAGAGCGACTAATCAGGAAACACTTAGCCTCCAGAGGCATCCCCACATTCATGTATCTTTCAAAGTTTTCAACAGATGAAATATTAGAAAAAATAGGGATATTTCTCACAGTGTATCTATCTTAAAGGTGGGAGTCATTTTCCCTTAATGTGACTGACAGATACTATCACAGCAGAACTACCAAAAATACAGCTACACCCACCTCTGCGACCTCAACGTCAACAGTATCCCCTGAACCACAGCTGTGTAGCTCTGACAGACTGACTGGCGAGACAGAAGAAGAAACCTGGGGTCCCTCGGCTCCTCTCCAGCGCCATGGGCCCACAGATCTCCCCAGTTTCATGACGGGCGTCCGTGTGTTTTTCTACAATCTCCCTGCCTCAGAGAGGAAGAGGCTGGCCCGCTACCTTATCACATATCCTTTCAGACTGGATGTTTTCATAACAGTTAGTCGTTATAGTCAGGGTGGTTATGTGGAGAGAATGGTAAGGAGTGAAAGGCAGAATCAAATGTTGAAATTACATTAGATTATCCCCACTCCTTAGCTGTGGTGAACTTATGATGGAGATGAAGAGGATGTGATGAGTCCGGAGGTCACCCACATAGTTGCAGAGGTGGAGAACAGCATCCATGCAAAGGTTAGTAAGATTATGAGGTTTGCTGATTTTAATCTGACCACTGACATACATTCACCGAGAACCAAGTGTTTCCAGTCTTCAGCTATGTAGTTTTGGTGACCCTGTGCCCATTGCAGCATCAGATCTCTGTTCTTGGCTGACAGGTGTGAAACATGAGTTTTCTCTACTGTTTTAGAAAATCATTCTCCTCAGGGTTTTACATGTTTTGCCTGCTAAGATGCTTTCCTGCTCAACACAGTTGTAAAGAGTGATTATCTGAGTTAACAGTTCCGTTCTCCTCTGACCTCTCTCATCAACAAGAACTGCCGCTTACTGGATGTTTTTGGCTTTGGCACCAATCTGAGTAAAAACTCTAGAGAGACTGGTGTCTTAAAATCCCAGGAGATCATCAGCCTCAGAAATACTCAAACCAGCCTGTCTGGCACCAACAAACAAAGTCAAAATCACTGAGATCACATTTTTTTGATGTGAACATTATCTGAAGCTCCTGACCTGTATATGCAGGATTTAATGCACTGCACTGCTGACACATATATGAATTTTTCAGTCATGGGGCACACAGATCGTGATAGATTTTCCAGCTGCCAAAAAATTTCAGGACCATTTTCCCCTAAGCAGATGCAGTCCAGTCTACTGCATGGTTACAAACCCAGAGGTTGTTTTACATGTTTAATTTTGCTGTGTGATTCGTGTGGTACAGGAGCTCCAGGACCTGGTGCGTCAGTACACTCAGGCAGTAGCTGTGCAGAAGGCCTGGCTGGAGTCCTGCTTCTCCAAACAACGAAGAGTCAACACTGCTCAGTTCACACATCTGTTCAGATAACAACCCTCACTCAGCGTTCACATCTCATGGTTTAAAATTCTCTGAATAAACTTTAAATTGTCTTGAATGCCACTTAATCTCCAAGTAGTTTTCAATTATTGATTTATAGGTGAAAAGAAGCAGTATATAAACGAGCACTTCTCTACTGCTGTGTTGGCGTTTTAAGTTGACACTTGTACAAAGATACAGTTTGCATCTATGGTGACACGAACCCCCCCAGGGGTTGTGTAATAAAGCCAGTCATAAATATGTGTGTGTCTGTGACTGTGTGTGTGTGAGAGAGAGAGAGAGAAGGAAGGAAGCACACACGAACACACACACACACACACACACACAGGGTGGGTAGAAGGTGGAGTTTCTCAGCGGGCGGTGCTGCCGAGCTGCAAACCACAGGACAAACTTACCCCGTGCGTCAGTAGTTTTTCATTTTTCATGGAGACGCGCAAGAAGAGCAACAGACACCAGTGTGTTTGGATCTGAAAGCCGTCGAGTCGGAGGAAGCCCAGTTTGCCCGGAGGAGACCTGGGAACGTGAAGTGGCCACGGTTAGTTCACGTCGAGCGGTTACACTTGACTTACACAACCCGCTTCCTCATCGTTTACTGTCAGACAAAATTTCTCATCGAGTACTTTGTTGAAGGCTCTTTTTTGTTGTTGTCTATCGCTTCTGACAAAACACTGGTTTACAGGCGACTTTATTTCGATATGTTTTTAAAGGAAATAACCTTAAACTTCGGCATGAGTCACTAACTGGTGAGGGGATGCTATTAGCAGCTTTTGGCTAATACCAGCCTTTTATTAAAACACTTGTAATAACCGGAAAATGCTCCATATAATGACTGGAGGCTTATGTCAGCATTAAAGTGTAGGAACTACAAGCAGACGGGGGCATATCTGGGTCAACTACAGTAGCACGGTGGAAAGTACACAACCGTGTGTGTGCGACCGCAAAGGGGCTTTTAACGAGTGTATTTACGTTTACAGGAACTGCCACGGGTGTAGTGGAAGTAAACCCACCCGAACTTAGGTTAAACACAACAGAAAGGAATAGGAGTTTCGTGATTTGCACGTTTATATAAATTATTCCTTGAAAAGTATTGTGAGTGTATAGTTCTTAAAATCTTTTATCAAACCAGTAATTAAAAATCCACAGACAAGTCTTATCTTTTGGAAGTTTTGTGACTTGATTTTCCACCTGAAAAGAGAGGCATCATTTTTTCTTTCCCACGTGCTGTATGTGTTGATTTATCTCCTGAGTATTAACCACCAGACATTTACAGAAAAGTCCCCAGTGTGGGAGACACTGTCTCATATTCTAAAGGAGCTCTCATGCAAACCCTGAAAGCCACCAGCGGAAGTGTGGGCTGTTCCTATCTCGTAACATGTTGTTCAAAAAAAAAATTTCAGGTGCATCTTCAACCAGACACACATGGATGTCAGAAAGAGGCCTTATGATGCTGCCCACTTCAGTCCACTCCGTTTCAGCGCCAAATAGGTGAGCAGGACAATAACTGAGCTGTTGGATGGTGCAAAATGCAGCACAGTAGTGAATATATCACTTTGATAAGAAATGATTAAAAAAAACAAACGGCACACTGTTACACGTGAGAAAATGCAAAAAGTGTGAATTTTTCCAGCCCACTAGACCTCTAATGGGCTGGAAAAATAGTCACCCCCATAATGACGTAACAGAATTTCTTCCTTGCTCACAGTCACGTCAGTCAGCCGTGCAGATACCAGAGCAGCCACTGCCCCACGCCCGAAGAGGACGATGAGACCATGAGCACAGAGGAACGAGAAACCAGGGTTGTCCATGAGCTAGACTCTGGCCCAAAACATGACGGCCACCCTCTTCCACAGGGCACCGCCCTCGCTGATGACTCCCTGTTCAGCAGGCAGGGGCCGCACACAGAGCAGGAACACGAACACAACCACACTCTACCCCAACCTGCCCCGGGCTACTGCTCCTACCTGCCTCCTCGTAGCCTGCCTGCTGGGTACCAGCCCACCCCCTTCCCCAGCCAGGCTGAAGAGCCTTGGCTGCACCCGAGCTTCGCAAGCAGCTGGTTGGGGAATCCCAACAGCCTGCCGTCCTATATGAGCCAGAAAGATTACCCCAGTTTTTCTGGAGAGAGCTGCCACTCCAGGTACAATGTCCTGTCGCTCCCCGGCACACACAGCACTGGCACCTGCATGAGCAGCCTAGAACAGCCGCTCTCTTTGCGCTCCAACCTGCCTTCAGCCAACTTGTGCCACCACACCTTGTCTCCGTACTCGTGCTTCCCCCAGGGAGCTGCCTGCTGCACTCAGTGCCCTGCAGACGTCTTCCACACTGGGCTTATGGTCAACAAACACCCCGGGCCTCAGTATCATCCAGCATACAGCCCATACTGTAAGTCACAAAAGATGACACGAGCAGTAAAATAGTGTCCTTTTCATCATGGTATAGTATCCTTAGCAGAAAACCCCTACTCTGTCTTTACTGCTTCAGATCCAGGACACTGTAGACTTCCTGGAGCTAGATACACACAGATGTGAGTTTTTATTTTATTTTTTAATTATAATTCTGTCTCACACCAGAAGTATTTTAGTCCAACAGTACATGTTTCAAGTTTCTAACTGTAATTTAAAAAAGATCTTTCACTCGATGCAGTTACCACAACGCTCCAGCTAAAGAGAAACATCCTCCGTGCAGCACACTGCTGTCTCTAGAGCAGAGTAAGTGGTGATCCCTCATATCTGCACATAATCAGACTATCACTCCTTTCATTACTCATATTTATTCCTCTCTAATGCAGGGAGGGTCTTTGTCACTTACGAAGCTGACAACGACAAGCATGTCAATGAGATCATCAAATTTGTTGCTCTGCTGCGACACAATGGCTTTGATACGCATGTATGTAATCTTTTTTTTTTCAAGCTCAGAACTGTTTAGTAAAGACTGTTCTTTCCTACCAAGGCAGAGAGCAGTAACTCAGAAGAGCTAAAATTATTATAATAGAGGGACAGAATGTTTCCATTACTCTTCTTTTTTTTTCTTTTTCTTTTTTCTTCTTTTTTTAATTTTATGAAAAAAAAAACTTGATGTAAACCTTTGTAAAAACTTTTGGGCATATGAGGAGAAAACACAGTATCAAAACAGTATCAACAAACAAGCAAAATTAGTTTTTTAAGCTTTTCGTGTAACATTTTGTAATAATCATTACAAAATTTAAAAGTTAATTTCACCTTAATACATTTGAATAAGTGGTTGACCACACCAAACTGTGAATTCTGTTGGGGCAGTTATTGCTGCTCTGCTGGTCTAATGTTAGACTTTTTAGCAGGACTACCTGAGCTGTTTTTGTTCTTCATGACTGGGTTAAGTGCTGCCTCATTTATGTGGGACAGCAAGTCGATGGCCAAGATGTAACTGAAAATGCTATGATTTTAATATTTAAGGGGCCTTAGTTGAGGCTAGCTGTGGCTAACTCTTGCTAGCTTTAAGAATTCGGTTCCTCTTGCTTTGCCCCTGTACTTGACCGTTTCATTGCAACTACTCATTTAACAGATGATGTTTTCTTTGGAATTAAACATTTTATGGTATGATATATATATATATATATATATATAGAGAGAGAGAGAGAGAGAGTATAGTATAGTATAGTAAAATGCTATATTATAAATGTAAACAAGCCTTGTTTTGGTCTTAACACAATTTAGAATAAGCACTAAATACAGTATACGACAGAAAGCCCCGCCACAATATATTTATAAAAAAACGAAATGATTCAAAACAGTGTCTTTACCAGTGAAGGCTAATTGTATGGACAAGGTTGTAAAAGAACTCATGAAAACCACAGGTTTCTCTGTTTTGGCCTGAGTTGTGTCTAAAGCAACATGTATCAACATGGTGATGAAAATACAAGTAAGAAACTGATGAAAAAGAAAATTGTGAGACTTCATAAAGATGTGAGAAGGTACGTGCATCGGTAGCCTATTGAACATGAGCTAAAGCACAGCTGCAGCAGTGGTTACCACCAATAAATAATCCCGATAACCAAAGACACAGTGGCCGTCCCCAAAAAACGAGACCTCACACAATTGGTGACTTATGCAACCTTGCATAGAAAAACAATTGCCTCTTTGAAAGCAGGTGAGTGAACCCAGATACTGAACGAAAAGATGACTCCCGGTCTCAAGAAGCTTGGCAGGAATGGAATTTTCCAATATTACAATGTCTGCAAACACACTGCAAAAACCTTTTTAGAGACAAAAAAAGTCAAAACTATGACTTGGCCGAGTCTCTGTCCCCTGATTGGAATCCAACAGAACGTGTTTGGGCAATTTTAAAGAGGAGGGTCAAACAACAAAACCCCCTCCAGCAGCCGAAAAGAACCATCTGTGAAGAACAGTGGAATATCACTCCACAGATTCCTGCGACTGGTACCGTCCATGCTCCTGAGGATCGAGTCTGTCGTCATAACTTAAACAAAAAAGGGTCTCACTATTGAAGGCTGCATGACTTATGCTGCAGTTTTTGTTATATCTGAATTACATAAAGTTTCAAATAAATTTTCCAAAAACAAATAAAATTGAATGGACAGGTTTGGCAGTGTAACACCTGCAATGTTACCAGGGGTCAGTATCTCTGCTGTGTGTAGTTACTGCATTTTGGCTTGGTAGGGCAGCGAGGATCTGCCTGTTTTCCTGACTGATGTTTTTCTGTTTCAGATTGACATTTTTGAGCAGCAGTTCAGGAGTATAAGCAAGATAGACTTCATGGAGCGATACCTCTGTGAGGTAAAACAACCAGATTTTTCTAAATTGATGAAAATTAATAGGAATGAGAAGATAAACCCCTTTTGTTATAATGTGGAAAACAGGAGGGTATTACATAATCTCAAGTTCTTTATTTCTTCAAGAAGGGAATATGTGTGGTTTGACTAAAGTACAAGAATGAGAATGACTCACTGATAGGTCGGTTCACAGTAATGTTGTCCCCTCACCCAGAAGGACTACCTGATCATCATCATCATCAGCCCCAAGTACTATGAGACAGTGACAGCCTCCCCTGTCAGCCTGGAGAATGACGAAAGGACCTTCAACACAGTCTACATACACAAACAGGTCAGAGTCCGCTATCATCCCTTAATCACTGACTATAATATTTGTCACATTTCCTTATGATTTTTCTTTTTTTTTGTCTGTTCTTCAGCTCCAAAATGAGTTCATACAGAATGGGAGCAAGAATTTCAGGTTCATTCCCATTTTGTTCCCTGGGGCTAAAAAGGTTTGTTTGATGCTGCATGAGAGAGAATGTGTGTAACCTCTAATGTGCCTAGCTCCATTTACGCCCTCTAAATGTGTCATTATGCATTTGTTTATGGTGTGAAACACAAACTGTACACATGTAGACAATACCATAACATGAGGATTTTCCCCGAAACATCAACAGTCTCAAAATCTGTATGTTCTGCTGTTTGTGTTTGTGTATTTTTTCACAGTGTCACGTCCCTAACTGGCTCCAAAACACAAATGTGTATGGATGGCCGCGCGATCGGGACGATATTCTACGGCGCCTCATGAGGGTTGAGAAGTATAATCCGCCTCCAATTGGGGAGCTGCCGACCATTGTTTCCATCCCCATATAAAGACCTTTGTCCTGGACTGAACTCCAGAACTTTCTCTCTCGACCGCTACTGGTCATTTGGGAGGTGAATGTGGACTCGTGTGCAGGAGGTTTTACTGTACTTGAGTGTGATTGTGTATACATTTTACATTGTTGGGTGCTGTGGGAACTTTTTTCTGGGGAAATATTGCACAAGTGTCTTTAGTTCCTTTAAATTCTGCAACGCCCAGAATAGTGTCAGTGTCATTGTGAAATGTTGACTTAGACTTTTTTTTTAGCTTTTTGGACTCTGCAGCTTGTCAGTGTGTGTATTGGTGCTGTGTGTTTTAACCTCAGTTCCCACCTGCTGTAAAACCACAAGTGACGTCTAGTGGTGCTACTTCAACTTGATTAAGCCTAAAACTACAGTGTTTATTTCTCTGAAAACATAGTTCAATATTCATGGATCATATAATTTGAACACAAATCCTTGCAAATGAAAGATTTTTCATATTTCATATTTTTTCACACATGCACGTGTTATGTAATCGAAATTAGAACAGCCATGATAAAAATCTAATGACTACATGTACAGTAGACCTGCAGGGCTTTCATTTGATATGTAAACACTGCCTCAGTCCTGTCATCTCACGTCTGTAAAATGCAAACAGCTCCCCAGCTGGATGGAGTCAGTGTTGTGATTTGATGAGAAAAATATCAATTTCGATCAAGACAGATTTGTTTAGTGTGTTTTAAATTTAAAACGAAAGTTGATGTCACATTTCATCACTGGAACCCTACTTGGTGGATTTATTTAAAAACTAAGAAATATATTTATTGCTTGCAGGTGATAGTGTTTTGACCTGCATCAGAAACTTAACCCCACACTGATGTCTCACCTGGCAAACACTTGATGTGAAGTGTTTGTGAAACTTGCCCCAAACCTGACAGTGAACCACAGACGAGCAGAGACCTGAGACTGGTTTGCCTGTGGGGCAGTGATAGTGAGCTGCATTTTTCTGTTTGGGAAGGAGCCATGAGAATGGGGCAGTTTATGCTTGCTTTGCCATTAGTTACAGATTTTTCACAGAACTGGAGAGTTTGTCCACCAGAGATCCTTCCGAGCTGCTGAACTCAGCCTGAGATCAGAGAATAAGAACTACAAATGGTGGCTTACGTGGAGAGGCTCAAACAGGATGTTGTATCAAGATAACTAGCTGACACAGCTCTTTGCCTGGTGTGTGGTAGGACTTTTTGAGAACTGGCAAGTTTAGACTTAAATGGGTCATCACTCATCACAACCAGTTTGCGGTTGTAGAAAAGTCACGTGTAACATTTTTGACATTTAAAGAAAATGTGTGTGAGCAGAATGTGACATTCTTTAACCCAGCAATGAAACTGATAAAAACCAAAGCGTCAAGACATGGTTTAATGGTTTTATCTTCACAAGAGGTAACACTGCAGATGTTCATACAGACATCATTAAAAAAAAATCTGAATACAGTGTTTCATATATTCATCCATATATTGAAAAGTACATGAAATAATATTAATCTGAACAACATAACAAAAGGACAATGACATCAGTAATAAAAGTGGATTACAAAGTGACATTTTATGTAAATAACTCTTAAGAATTAGGTAACAGGAAACAAAAAATCAGACAATAGTTCCATTTTACTGTATGTAAAAACACTGAAGTGCTATTTGTTCAAAGCTACAAAATACACTTAAAAAGCAGGAAGCGTTTTTTTTATTTCCTTCAAGGAAATGTACTATAAAATAAGTTACAGTACAGTGAATTTGTCCAAACCGACTTTTGTTCCCGTCTTCCAGCCTTTTTTGTAAGCACAAACAACAGACGTAACTCATACGATAGTAAAGAGATACTGTTTCCTTAAGAAATGCGTCTTCCCCACAAAGGAAATGAACAGTTGTGCTGTTGTCGATAACTGTGTCTAGTGTGTTCATGTTTAGAAGAATAGCCGCACAAACACATCCGAAATATGTGAAACCTTCTAATCTTCAACACCATCTTTGTGTGTCACCCTGCCCATGTCCTTGGTAGAAAGAGCTTTGTACTTCATGAGAAAAAAAATGACAAATACTTCATGTTTAGTCACATAATACAGAGGCGAGGTCTCATACATCGTCAGCTGGCAAAGGAGGTATGTTGAACCTTGGTCTTGTGAAAAAAGCCATCTTCTCTCTGCAGACAAAAGAAAACACAACTTATTTCTTGCGTACATTTTTTTTTTTTTAAATCAATATAGGAAGTTACCCAGCACTAGTATACAAAATAAGGAATTTCATGTCTATATGCAAACATATTGATTGGGTTTCTAATCCCATGTCCTTTTGGGAACAGTTATCTTCTGCTATAGGCCAAATATATGTCAAAAAACATTTTGGAGAATATATATATCAAAATTTGTCTTTTCCTATTAGCAAACTAGTTAAAATTTGTCATCATGTATCACATTGGCCTAAATTTAAAACAATGTTTGTTGGTGGAAATCACATTTGAAAAAGTATGGGTTGTATTTTTTTTGAAGACTAAACACAAAATATGTATTCTCTACATCAGATATTTGAAAGGAGACAATACCTGTGTAGCAAAAGAGCATATGGAGAGTGTAGCATTATTGGTTGTTTGCAATCTTACAGTGTCCCTGTGGCGCTTTGACCTTCAGTAGCAGAACAGGGCTTGTTCTGTTTGGTCTTGTGTACGTGTTTAAGGAGCCAAATAAGCATTCCTGGAAATAATTTCACAATATTTCACCAATTGAATGGTAGTGGTTACGTGCCAGCAAGAGCAGCAATGCGGCAGCAAACGCAGGGCAGACGAAGAATGCTACAAAAAAACAAGGTTTCAAAATCCCTCAGTCGGTAAAAATGTTGTTTACATTTCAGGAAAATGTGGAAGAGGTCTGATTTATTTGTTTCTCCTTTGTGCTTTAACTCTTGACCTAAGAAAGAGGGTGGTTGGCGTGTAGGTGGAGGCCAACAGTTCCGCGAAGGATTGGTTCTTGTAATTACATCAGACACACATATTCTGGTTTAGTTGAATATTCGCCACATTATGAAGCTTAAAATGTCCTAACTTCAGTTTCACTGTGACAGATCAGAGTGACGTTAAAATTCCCAGCAGTCAGCACAATCCCAACCTGAATGTCTGCACAGGCAGGGGCTCCTTCTGACTCTGTCCCCTCATCTGCAAAACCTCTTTGGAAGCCTTCCTCATCCTCCTCTCCACCGCCTCCTCCTGACGCTGCTCCTGCTTGCTTTGGCTGGCCTGTGCAACAACAAAAACAGTCAATTTCTGCTGGGCGAGGTTAAATCTCAAGTGGCTTGTGAAGTATATATAGCGCCCTGCTTCCAGTCTCACCTGTCTCTGGGCCTCTCTGAGCAGGCAGCGGAAGCGCTCGTCCCTCAGGGCCCAGTGGGGGAGCTCGGCAGCCTCCCTGGTTTGTGGCTCCTCCAGTCGCAGCTTCAGCTCCCTCAGGGCGCTCAGCTCCTCCATCAGCTGCCTCTGACGCGTCCTGCAGGCCTGGAGATCCAGCTCCAGGTCCAGGGAGGTACGGGTCGGCTGCTCGGCCAGGGAGGAGCGGTACGACTGCTGCTCACACACACCGACACAACTCAGAAACTAGATACTCAACACACTGCTACATGTATTCCTGATGAGTAATAGTCCGACTCTACCTGCTTATATCGCAACGTTCTTCTTTCCAATGTGTTCCTGACAAAAGGTGATTTCTTTGGTAGAGTTGAGCTGTCACTGTCACTGCGATATAACTGAAACGGAACATCAGTGATCAGATCAGTAGTGTAAGTCAATGACTCTGATAACAGCTCGCTGTCCATAAAGACTGAAAATGAAGGGTGTCATAAATGTTTTCCTTTTTTGCAAAAACTCACCCTGCAGACATACTGACTACGAGCCCCAGGAGAGAAGGTCTGAGAACGAACAATTGTGCTGCCACGCATAAAGGGGGAGGCGTGACCCCAGCGCCCCCCCCTCTCTTTGGGCCGGACTCGCACCGGCTCTGGGAACAAGCCTTCTGTCATGGTGGCCTTCTCCACCTGTGGAACAATAACAGTTAAGTGCATCTGCGCCACAGACTCTGTCAGTGGGTAAAAATAAGCAGCCACATACTGCCACTGCTGTAGACTCTACCTTTACTGTACAGAGTTTGCTGCTTGTCTGATCACAGCGCCCTCCAGTGGTGATACAGATGCCTTCTGCACACAGGCCCTCTGAGCAGGGGGCTGTGAATGCTGTGCTGTTGCTGCAACCGCTGTCCACCGACTCTGCCTGCCAGCTCCTGCAAAACACATGCTTGTCAGGAAAATGTGCGTCCGCGGGGGACGTGAGTTTTGTGTAAGACGGGAGAATTTGGCTTGAGCAGAAATTGTCGTCACCGCTCAGATGCTGCCTCCCCGGGCTCATCCTTCTTCTCCAGCCTCTGCAGCTCCAGCTCTGCGTCCCGCTCCTCCAGGTGTGTGGTGGTGGTGCGTGACAGCAGAGTGCAGACAGTATCCTGCAATGTCACAGTGCATATCATCACAGACACCATCTTCGCGTTGGCTGAGGCTGCACTGCACAGGCTTGTTTGGCTTGTGAGACCAATCTTGTCAATTACAAGCTCCAAACCTGCAGACATTAGGCTAAAAGCTGCCAAGCAACAGCACAAGGTGGAATTCCTCTCAATGGCCTAAAAGAATTTAAAGTTTAATAAAACAAATGTTTTTTTTTTAAATGCATTGTTGGATTTTTGGTACTTTTCCAGCAGGTACGGCATTAGAAGACTCTTTGTATTCTATCCTCATCAGATCCTCCACAAGCCAATGCTTTGCCAAACCCTCTGCATTTTTTTTCCATTCTTATCTAAGCAGTCACAAGATGATGACAAATGTAGAAAAGAAAAAAAATCTATTACAGAATTTTGTGTTTTTTTTGACAATTTGTTAGTTTTTGCTTTTTTCTACTGAATGCTCTCAAATATTCTGGCCTCTAAAAAAACCCTCAAACGGAACCATCTTAGGGAGAAAATTGCTCTTCCACATAAGTGCCCACAACTAAAAGCTTGATGAGAGTCTTTTGATATCTATTATCAGCAACATAGCAGTTAAGATTGATCATTTTTTATCCTCCCCTGCTATGATCTCTTGTGGTGTAATCCAAGGTCATATCACATGTGGATTATATATACTCCAATCTATGAAAGGAATATATAAAGGAGTGTGAGTGAGTGTGTGTGTGTGTGTGTATATATAAATAAATAAATAAATAAATAAATAAATAAGTTGATTAACATAGGAGCTCCTTTCAAATATTCCTTAATTCTTACTCATAAGGTAACTATGAATTGTATCTTATTTTTGATTGTAACAGTTATTTACATTTCTATCCTCACTGTAATGAAGTAAAAGTGTTTTAAATTTCTCATTAAAGCAGTCTGGTCAACAACCCCCCCATCATGTTCTTCTCCATCTCCCTGAATGGATGCTTGAGATCACTTTCATCGACCATCATTCTATGACTTGTCACTGCAGTTATTTCCTAAACAAAATGCAGCATGTATGTGTGTTTACCATGGCTCTGGGCCTTTGCTCATCCTCCTGCCCGTCATGGTGTCTTCGGAGGCCAAGGCTTTTCTGTTCAGGCCGAGGCAACTCTGTCCCGCTCAACATCTGGACTCGCAACCAGTGGTAAACCATCTCTGTGCTTCCCTCACAATCTGCCAGGCTCACCTGGGTCGTACCCTGTGTAAAACAAACAATTTCATTACTCAGTTTTAGATGATTAAGACCAGACCTACTGTAGCTCCATTCTCCATCATCAGAGGTATCATTGCCTCAGGGCCAGATTAAGTGTCTTAGGTGCCACTCAGCCTTTCAGACCTACCAGTAGTTCCTCCTGAGCCTGTGGTCCCAGCGAGCAGACAGACAGCTGCAGAGCACACACCGCCAGGGCGTTTGCAGGGACAGGAATGCGGAAGCCTTCGTTGAAACTCATGTGGGACTGCGGCTCCAATGCCGTACAACAGTAAAATGCACAAGCCCTACCGGCGTCCAGTGGAATCAAGTGCACCTTCACATACCTGAACGTGAAGAGTACAATATTCACAACATTAGATTTCTACTTCTTGATGACAGCAATAAGATAAATGTGTTACTGGTCATCACTCAGAGTTTCTGTAGAACGTCAAGTGATTCCTTTAAATCATCAAAGCTGAAAGTACTTACACTTTGTAGCCGTCTCTCACAATCGACCTGTTTAAATTCTTGAGCTGTAGCAGATGCAGTCGGAGCGACTGAGAATTCGACTCCCACCTGGGAAGAGGAGAAATACAATAGAGAGGATATGGATTTATATACGAAACATGCCACCCACATGCAGTCTACACAAACAGTTTACTCACAGCAGTCCCAGTTGGATCTGGGTGGGCTCGCTCACAGATGTCAACTCTTTCATGTATGACAGCTCCTCCGACTCCTCTGCCCTGTTGGAGGAACATCAGAGAAAGGAATAAACAAACTTTTTTTCTCTCTCTTACTGGATGCAATTTTTTAATTATCTGAAGATATTCCAGTGACCCAAACTCCATGATATAGGAACACGTGTGGGCAGTACTACTCTCTTATGGCTGTTATAGCTATAGCTGTCTTATAGCATTTTCCGTTTCAATGTGATATTACTGTATACTCTTTTTGCTTGCTTTTTTGCAGAAACTAGTTGGACACTGACACAGTGTGATGTGAACTAACTACACTGGGACAAGAGGATACAAACGCCACAACTGGTAGAGCTCACAGTGGTGTTTATTTTGGGTGTTGCAGGTCTCTCCTTTGTCAATAGGTGGCGAAGTTTCTCCAGAGACCTTAGTGATTATGTTCTGTTTTAGCATTGTTGGGGTGGACTTCCTCTCACCTTCTACCCCAGGCCTCAAAAACCCCACTGTCTGTGGCCAGAGCGTCCTCAGACACACCTGCAGAAACTCTCCTAGCTCTCCTGCCACTTCTGTTGGCACTGTTTCCTCTTAGAGTCACTCCTTAAGAGGAAACAAAACATCCAGTTACTTATCAGGCAGTCTTCATTCCGTGGCAGAAGAATCAGCTTTACAAAAAACCAACAAAACAATAACTTGCCTGTGGAGGTAAAAGCCCCCTGAGCTCCGCTGTCTCTGTGACTCTTGTTGTCCAGTTGATGCACAGCGGCGGGGCTGACTGTGTCCTCGCTGCTCAACATGGCCGTGTGTGACAGGGTTTGCGACTGTGCTCTTAGCCCCTCTAACAGGCCGCGACCCGCCTGCTCCATGTATTCCTCTGTCATCTGAGTAAGGGGGCAGTCCTGAGGGGCAGAGTGGTAGGGTGTGTCCATGGGAGAGCTGGGCGGTGACAGGGAGGAGAGCGAGGAGCGTGAGGAGAGAGAGGCTAAGGACTGCGGGGTGTCGTGGGAGCGTTTGGTTTTGCTCTGGGTCAGGGGGTCAGGATTGAACATGGAACAGTCTCTGGATATGGTCTCTGGGGGCAGCAGGTAACGCAGGTGAGGGTCGAGCGGCTCCCCTGCCCCCTCATGACGATCATACTGGGGGAGACCGTAGATGTCACTGAAACTGATGGAGCTGAGGGAGCCTCTGCTGGAGGCCAGGGAGCCCCGACTAGAGGCCAGAGACCCCCGGCTGCTGCTGGACGACACTGTCAGAGAACTGGCTGATAGGCTGGAGATAAAGAAGATAAGAGACACATAAGAAAAATCTTTGAGATACAATAAAGATCTGCTAAAATCTTTAGGAACGAGTGTGCGCCGCACCTTTTCAGCTGGGAGTGAAGATAGGTGGTGATGCGTGTTGCCTCCTCCAGCTGTCTCAGCAGAACGTTCCTCTTCTCCTGCTGCAGGATTCTGGCATGAATTAAACATTGATGAATAAGAAATTCAGTTAGATAAATTAAAAGAGCTGTCAGTCAGTTTCTCACACTCTACTGATGGATTTTACTGCTGAGCAATATGTGGGGTCAGTCCTAAAAACCAAAACAATCTTGTATACATTTCGCCTGCTTGGATCTCAATGCTACCGTTAAGTCCAGCAGCCAGCAGGTCCATATCAGACAGTAGTGTTTTCATCTTTCATGATAAATGGAGCTATGAGGGCACCCGTATTTCCCCTTCAAATACAAGAGCAGAACTGCAAAAATAACAGATAACCAGATAGCGAACACACAATATGGCATGATACAGCTTCAGATGGAAACAGAGGTATTTGAGTTATTTTTCACTTAATCTGCTCACTTTACACATATGTGCCATGTTCCAATTACATACTATGTACTGACTGTAGTAAATGATCTGTTAGTATATACTGATCTCCATATTTAACCTTTTTTACTGTGCTGTTAGTATACAAGAAATAAACAATCTTAAACTGTGACTCTAGCAACTGACAATAAATGACAAGCAGTCAAAAATAATATAAACTTTGAGTATACTTTTTTTCTATCAGTTTTCCAGTGTAAATGCACCACATACTGGAAACCATTCCATTTTATTTGATCTACAAAACACATCATCTAGTGGAACATTAAAGTGAGAGCATATATCTTTGAATTATATCCATTTATTACACAAAACTAACCAGTCGCATCTGGCTGTCTATCAGTGCAATAACCTGCAGTTTCACATGTGCCTTACACTGTCAATAAGACATCAGATATGGTTCTGTAGGTCATTCCTGGTAGTTAATGTTGTACTTTAACATGCAAACTGTTTCATGAATGATTTATTGATCCTTAATGCTCATAGTTCAATAGCTAATACAATGAAAGGTAAATATGACTGTATGAGTGATATCATTTTAATTGTTTTTACTGTTTTATACATAAGTTCAGATTTGACAGTACAATAACAACATGAAAGACCTACAGTGATGAATGACAGCGCTGTATATGAAGCCATTTCTCTAACTAAGTCACTATTTGATTGTGTATTATGTGAATGCATCTCAATTATAAAACTGATTTGCAATGTTACACCTGACCACAAGGTTAAATTTATATTGTAACAAGAAAAATGCTTGGAATCTACAAGCATGATAATAATGACAGTAAAAACCTGTTGGCACAAGTAAAAACGCCATCCTAGATGCCCAGGGTCCAAATGCTAAATTTGAAAACATGGATAGTCCCCATTCTCACCTCTGATTGGCTCCCTGGCTCTGGGAACTGTGGGCCCTCTGCACCTCTTCCTCCAGCCTGGAGCGCTCCTCCTCCAGCTGCAGCAGCGTCTCCGGAGGATGCTGTTGCTTGCTGACCAGGATGATCTCCTGCAGGAGGGCCTCCTTCTCGCGCAAGAGTTGCATGAAGTCCCGGTCGCGGTCTGCCTCAGCCCGCCCCGACCAGCTCTCACTGTCCAGCTGTGCTAGCTGGTGCTGTATGCTCTGCACCCTGAGTGAAGGGCAGAGAAGGTTTAATTTGGCACAGGAAGGCAGCACTGATTTGCATATTTTAAAATATCTCCTTGTACCTGGCATTTGTCCAACAATGGACACAAATGAGCATAAACTATCAGAGGTAGGCAAGTACAGACTGTTTCTACTTGGTTGGAAATGTTTATTTACATACACTCTGATACAGCCAAATGACCCTGACACTAATATGATAATACAAAGAGCAAGAAGATCAAAAATCTCCTCCTCAGCTCCAATCAGACATGTCATAAATCTTTATAACAGGCAGTCGTGACCTAAAGGTTAAGGTAGTCGATTTGTGAATGGAGGGCAGGATAAGTCTCAGTGTGGCTTGTGAAAAGCAGTGCTTGCCCACCCTCATTTTGACCCCTATTTGGACACATAAACAATAACATATTAAGACATCCTGTCATACACATGTAAAAAGAACAAAAAACATCCAGAAAGCTCAGGTTTTATGGTTAAAATTTCTGTTAAAAGAAGGATCTGTCTCTCTTTATAATAAATCCAATTATTTATCACTGTAGTAATCACAAGACAGGGAACCATGATATGACTGTACTTTCTTTTTGGTCCAACCCCTAAAAAGTAAATACTGCACATTCTTTATAAATAAAGAATGCTATTGGTATGCTTCATTTAATATATAATATTTTTCTTGTAAGATTTTTATTGAATTTTTTAAACAGAATTTGTAGTCAAAATAACATGTTTGGAAATGAACTTATTTGTTTGCCAAGAGCTGGTTTAGATTGATGAGTTAGAATGTGGTATCAATCTTCTTCACTAACTCTAAAACAGAAAGTGAATAAACATGTTTCCCAAAATTTCAAACTATTCCTTTGAAGTTAGATGTTTTTTTAAATGAAATTAGGTTTTTAGATGAAGCTGCACATCCTTTTGGTTTATGCTGCTACACTGCAAAAGAAACATGATTTGTGGTTAAAAATCAGTCTGCATCATCAACTGACAATGACTAGCCACTAGGCTTCTGACTGCAAGTTAAGTTCATACTGATGAAGATGGATGTACTAATAATTGTATGTGAGGTTACTGTCCTAATATTACATGCTGTGTCCAAGGCCACATGTTTGAGGCAAGCAGACACTCGATGCTGCAACTATTACGACAGCATCGGTGTAGTAATCTCTACCTGCGCTACCTGCACTACCTGCGCTACCTGCGCATTAGCCACTGGTCTCACAGGTGTGTGTCACCGAGATGTTGACCCAGAGTTAAGTGTGATCTCAGAGAGCAAGTCCGCAGCTCAGCTCGGATGAAATAACTGTGTTTATGTGTGCTGGATTTCAGACAGAGTGACTCAGTGACAGAGCATGCAAGTTTCCACAGGTCACCCTTCTGCACTAACCCCCCCCCCCCCCAAAAAAAAAAAAAAAAATCTGATGTCATGGTTGGCACTGCTGTTGCTGGGTCACCACAACAACATGGATCTTGTAAAAAAAAAAAAAAAAAAAAAAAAAAAAAGTGTGCACGGAGCCAGCATAATAACTGTTGCTGCCACAGCTATCAACACACTACTGCTTACAGCTGGAACATACCATGTACAATCAGGAGTGTATCACTCATTAGGTAACACAGCACCTCATGATACACAGTAACTGTGCTGAATACATTAATAACTCCTTTTAAGATTTAACAGAAATTCGAGCTTCATTCATTGTTGATTTTGCCAACATATAATTTAGTCACGGCCATAAGGCGAGCTGAGGTATATTTAACCAAACAGTGTGTACATTAAACCACCTTGTAGAGGAGCAGGGTGTGCACTGAGGCAGGCAGTGGGCAGTTCTCTCTCTGGCTGTGCACACAAAGGCAGCACACAGTCAGCAGCAGCGTGGCCAGGCAAGAATGTGACCACCCAGCTCATTCCGCTGGCCAGACATCGCTCAGCAGCCACGGCCACCAAGCGCAAATACTATTCATAACACACCCTCCCGCTGGACAACGCGCAGGGCCAAGGAACCAGAGGGGGCTGACAGGGTCTGTGAGTCAGTGCTGTGTGGCTGTGTGCCATAGTACTCCAACTGATAAACAACAAACAGTCAGACACAGACACACTTACTTTTTCTTGGCTTCCTCGTACTGCCAGTTGAGTTTCACTTTGTCCACCAAATGCGAGGAATCTTGGGAACCATACTAAAGAAAGAGAAACAGAAGGATTAGAAGCCCCTTGGGTCACAGTAATGTACCTGACATAGTTTCGGAGGCATGGGTTACATGGGATATAATATCATCCATTGGTCATTTCAGATGTATGAGGGAGTATAGGAAGCTTCCTGCAGCTTATCGACTCATCATTTGAGCAAACGATCAATCTCTCGGGGCAGGGGTTTTCTAAGTCTGCTACTGTGGGGCCCTTTCTCTGACCAAAGTTATACAACTATATCCATCAACAAAATCCCCCATCAGCCCAGAATGTATCAGATGTGGGACACAACTTGATCCTGATATTTTTAGCCTATACCTTTTGCCATATTGCCAGATTGGCACAAATCAAAGTATGCCGATTAGCTATTAGCAGTTGCTGTTTGCAAACTTCTTTCACTGTATTACTTTGATACTGAAGAAATTGTAAAAACATGATGATTTTCAGGTAAGTTCTGGAGGTTCAAGGAGCAATATTTATTGTATGATATCTAAGTGGATTAGTGGGAGTTTTCTCACGGTGTTGTTAGTGATATCTTCAAGATGCGTAAGTCACACTGAATCTAAAAATATTGGCCACATATCCTTGTTCTCCCATTTGACTTCGTTATGACTCGGTCAACGTAACTATTGACGCAAATTGTGGTTCACCTCTCTACCTTCATCCTCCACCTCCTTTGACCCTCCCCTCTTAGTTTAAAAAAAACCTCTGCTTTACAGGGTGGAGCAGCAGTGTCCCCTACCTCTCCCATGATGTCAGTCTGACAGCCAGTGTCACAGTACTGCTGCAGATTGCACGCGTCACCCACGATTCCGATGCTGTTCGTCACTTCGCCGGCTGAGTCACTGATGGATAAGCTGCTTTGGAAGTTCACCGTCAGTTTTGCCAGGCTCTGTGGGATACAAGAGTGATTAACAACAAAACAGGAACATTTATTAAAAAAAACCCAAAAAAAACAATACAATAAAAGTTGACAGTTTGACATTTGATGTGACAGAAACAACAAAAAATGTGACCAAAAATGCAAAGTAAATTGGTAACAGCTGTTTTTAAAGGGGATTTTTCCTATACCACACTTCAAATTATTATGACATTTCAAGTGTGTCATTTACCTCCAGTATGTAATCATAAATAACTGTGACATTACCAGGAAATGCTTCAGCAAATGTGGCCTGACAATCACACTGAATCACCATCTATTATTCATTTCTTATTACTTCATCACATCTTATTCTTTGCTGACAAAATCAGAGACGTGGTTGGTGATTCAGATGTCTGGAAATGTGCTTTCAAAAGACAACGATGAGGAGCAACAGAACAGTAGAGGATAACAGACACTAGAGGTCAGCATAGAATATTTCAAGACAAATGTTGCAGGAGTACAGTATTAATGGCAGGAAGTAGGGTTATCTTTAAAAAAAAATAAAATAAAAAAGCCACCTGGATGAGGTCCTGCCTCTCCTTCTCGCCTGTGCTGATGGCCTTCTTGATGCTTCGCAGCTCACTGAAGATGGCTTGAGCTTCGTCCAGCTTGTAGTTTGTCTGACTGCAGGACATCTTCCTGTCAATCCTATGACACAAATGCACACATTAAGATTTCTGGTTGGGAACTGAGTGCTAAACCCCAGATTTAAATCTCTTTGATATTCTTTTATTTGTTGCTAGAAGGTGGATTTCTGATAAACTGTCCTGCTTTCACTCTTGTTACAAAGTATAATGGAACGTATCCCTTTGTAAGCTATTAACTCGGGCTCATGGACAAACTATAATCAAAGGTGGGATCCCTTTGTGAATTTGACTGGATGGAGGATGCACAAATTTTGCAGAGTGGTTATCGCACTGCATTGTCTGAGTATCTGGTACTTGTTATGTTTATTTGCAGATATGTTTCTCCATTCTTTCCCTTTCTTTCCCAGGTATATTTTATAATTTTTCCCATTTGCCAAAATACATTTTTTATTTTTCATTAATGAAATGTTTGTTCACTTTAAGTTTAAAGAGACTTAAATAAAAGATAATATTGGAAAATAGGGAATTCAATAATGTGAGTAAAACATGACTACAACAGCCAACATATTTTCTCATTTGTGAGCGTGCTGTAACATTACAACACATAACTGTGGTGGTGATTTTCCATTCTGATGATAATCCCCTGGCAGAACAGGTAAGTTCACCTGTTCTTAGACATAACTTTGTTAAAGGTGTTAAGGAAAAGAACTGACATGTGTGGGAAAGTGGAATAAGAGCACTAATGAAAAATGATTCAGCAGAAAAACTATGATCATGTGGTGTTAATAAACGCTCTGTTGGAATGTTACTGAGTTATTTCTAATCATAGGAAATTTTCTCTCCAAAGTGCAGAAAGCAGGAAAAAAAGATGCTGTTGCACATTGTTAATTCTGAGGAGAAAAAAAAACCCAACAAAAAAAACAAAAACAGCTTCTTAGACAGCACCTCAGGAGTCTTCTTCAGAAAGCTGATTTAACAAGCCAAAACCTGAGCATGAACCTTGACTCTGAACTGATGAATGATGAGAAGGGAAACTTCCGGTTTTCATTTCCAGAACAGCTGATCAGAGTTAAGTCAATCAATTCTGAGTATGTTCACTCCGAATTGAGAGTTTGTGTGGTGAATGAAAGATTAAAAAAAGGGCATCATCAGTGGCCCTTGGATGCTATGATTCACCATAGTAACAGGTAAATAAAAAGCAGAGCCTCGGTTTTAATCAAGTTGAGGTTGAAAGATCAATATGTGGCAATCCACATTTATCAGTGGTCCCAGTAGAAGAGCCTGAGCTGGAGAAAAGAATCAATAAGTTAACTCTATGACTTTCTAGTCAGCGTAGTCTACTCATTAATTATTTACAGGCTTGAAATTGCTTAATGGATATTAAGCTGGAATCCCACTTTTGTATCATTACATTTTTAAGTACATATATGCAGCTGTGACCTGAAGGGGGCAAAGTGCTGCTGGCAGCACAGGATGACCTCAAACAGATAAGACTTAAGTTTATTTATAAACCTATCATTGTAACCTCACAGTCCGACCCAGTATGAGCCTCATGACTTTGGTCATTTGCTGTTGAAAAAGAATCCTCGTTAAGACAGATTGTAATTTTTTTTAGACTATTTTATATTAGAAACTATTTGCTCAACAGCATATTTTATATGTATTTTATATAACCTTATATTTAAACATGAAGTAAATTAAACAAAGTAACTGAAATGCTGTTAAAACAAATTAAGACCATATGCAGCCAATATTCCAAAGCTGATAGGAATCCTCTACCAGTGTGACCTATGACAGTTTGAGAAATGATTTCTCATTGATTAGTGTCTCAGCTTCACAGAGATTTTTTAAAAACTAATATTTAAAGTGATTACCACAGTAATGTATTGTTAAATGTTTTAGTGCAGGGAATTGACTGACAACCTGACATTTGTTTTAATGTCCAGAGTCACAGCGTTATAAAGAAAGCGTATAGATTGTATTCTGAGCTGAGGAAGAATCCATAGTGTGTAATAAATGAATATATACACTGATAACTGACTGATCATAAAAGCTGTAGCATTAGTAAAGACAGACCTTGAGTATCAAACTATTATTCAACCAGAATCTTGATCTTCCCCCCGAAATAAACTTTTGCAATTTAATTCGTTCCAATGGAGTCTGATATGGACTGTATGAATGAGGAATTGAAGCAGTGTGTCAGACAGATTCTTCAGGCTTGCCAGGGAGTAAAGAGAAACTTAGGGTTTGTTGAAGAAAAGCTGCCAGCAAGCAGGTTAGGTTCACAGATTAAGTTACCACGGTAACTGCCTCAGAGTTAAAGTGATCCCTGTTTCATTCAGACTCAAAGTTATCACTTCACACACTTTCTGAATCTGGATTTTAACCCTGAATGCTAAAATGGACACGCTGGGCATTATTACAGGATATATACAATTACCTGAGTATAGGTTGAACAAGAATCAAGCAGAGTCAAGGAGTATTAAATTAAGAATGACATTCCTCATTCTTCACTACTAACAGGGGGGAGCTTTACATTTTTACATTGGAAAACAGATCAGCTGAAAATTAGTCACAAAAAATAATCATCAGATGAACATCTGAGGCATTTTTGTGTGGGAGGTAACATTCATGAACAACTCTGTGTTTTTTTTAGACTGTGGTCAGTTATGAAATACTGACACTGCATGTGACAGGCCAGTGTAAATGCTAATCTCTGTTTCAACATGCTGGGATATAGTTTCAGGCTTTTAAGTGCTGCTTTCAGAGATTCTAGGTTTGGAGGTGAAATCTGACTCGCGACCCTCGGTATCAAGTGCCAGCTAAGAGAAATCCAAAGTTTAATTATCCCAACACCATATTATTCAAGTGTCTATTGAATAAAAATAACAGAAACAAATCAAAATTGACAAAGCCAATTTGCTCCCCTGCTTTGATGTGAATGGGCCTATATTCTTCAGTATGGGTCTGAGCAGGGGGTTTAGCTGGTTCATTGGTTGGGAGCTGGAGGAGTGCAGCATGGTGCCTCCTCCATCACTGGGCCTGGCACGTGGCCCCCACTCTTACCACAGCCTGCTTCCTTCACTCTCCTTCAACAGCAGGTACTGTTCATCCACCCAACCCTGCCTCTTCCTCCCAAAACAAGCCCTGCTTTGTTCCCCCAACCCATTGGCAGGGACTGGGAGTTTATATGCTTAGCAAAAAAAGGCACTACCCACCCCTCAGTGCCTGCCTGTATTGAACCCCCCACCCTGTGTACTGTAGAGTAGCTCATACGCTCTTTTTTTCTTAACAAGCAATATGTTTATGCTGACTAGGGCCTTAATACCAGCGGTAGAGATGTTTGCTACAAAAAAACAGTGCAGGTCTATTCACTGCAAGTATGTGAAGTGTCTGAAAATTTGAGAAATTTGTCAAGATAAGGTGGAATACAGATGAGCAGAAATGATACTCGTACACCAAACTGTCCAAAAGAGATAAAAGCACCGACTCCAACTTCTGAATTCTTTTAGTCAAGTACTGATGATTAGTGGGGGGATTTCTACATCAGAAGTTGTTTCTTTGCTTTATCTGATGCAACGTGGCGTGGATAACAATTAACTATGTTGCTGACAAAAGCTGTGAAAAAAACAACAACCGTAGGGTCCCTCCTGGCCTAAACCCCACTGGGTAAAGACCAGCCCAGAAGAAACAATAGGACGCGCACACATGCAAGCCAACAAAGGCACAAACACACATACAAGCACGTCCATGTTTTCTGCAAGCTGTGTATTCTCCTGGCTATTCTGGGAATCACTCGAGTTGTGTATTATCTAAGAGATAAGAGACTCTTTGCCAGGACTCAGGAAGTGCAGAGGAATTTGCTGCCAGATATCTCTGTGTTTTTGAAACTGTTCTCGAGCCCACACCCCCCACCCTCCTCCTCCCCTCTCCATGGAGCAACTTCCTCTCCAGGCTGAGCCTTGGCTCCCTGCACTCCACTGGTGCATCCTCTTCCTGAGGTGGAGTCCCCTTTTCCATCAAAAACTCCCTCCATTTGCCTTTTCTCAAACGCTCTCTTTTTTTTCCTCTAAGAGGTGGAGCTTCTATTTCTAACATGAAATTTGGAACCACTCTGAAATGTTCCCAGCACAGAAAGACGTGTGTGTGTTTAAATATCAAGACAAACTAAAGGAAAATGGGAAACTGCCTCTAAGCTAAAAGCTAATGAAGAGTATCTCCTGATTATTCTTAGAACATCCTCTCATTTTCTATATGGGTCAAAGGGTTTTTTGAGCCAAATCTTTGAAATCCCAACAATTTTCACTTACATGAACCAAATGAAGTCTAATCATGTAATTAAACCATATTTGTGAACCGTGTGAAATACATTAAAAGAGCAAAAATTAAAAAAGGTTATTTCCAATATGAAAACCTGTTAAACCACATGAAATACTTTGCACGAACACGAGGAGACATGCAAGGCAGAAAAAAAGAATAAAACAGAAAGTTAAAGTTAAGATAGAGGACGAGACCCGACACTGAGGGTGAGAGGGAATAAAAAAGGGAAAAGGCCACTGGGTGGGGGAGCAGTGGGGCGAAGTGTTGTAGGAAGGAGAAGGGTGGCCATGGGAGGAAGGGTGGGCCTGGGACACACAGAGGCAGAGGAACACTCACTCCTGCAGGGTCTCCACTCCCATTTCCTTATACTGCAGCTCTTGCTTCACCTGGGCCAGCTCCTGCTTCAGTCTGGAGAGCTGCGGACACAAGGCCGAACATCGGGTTAGCATGGCGCACAATGGGCTTCTCTCACCACCATCACCAGCCTGAACCGCTTAGTCATGGCTATTCACATACAGGAATGCTTGGCTATGTTTATACAGAGATATACATGCACATGTCCACACACTCTGGATCTTACGTTGATGCTTTTCTCTCTTGAGAATGTCGTCCAATTAGGGTTTAGTTTTGGAAAAAAAGACTGATACTTGATCTGAGAAGGACATTATGTGGCCATAAGATGTGTAGTAAAAAGCATTACATAAATGGAGCATTACATAAATTTACATAAATTTAAAATATGGTTGGGCAGTAATTCATTGTTGTCCTATATTGACTTTTAAGGGGCACTCTACTGGTTTTACATATCAGGTCAATTTTACTCATCATGGGGAACAGCCTGTGAAAACAGTCGTATAATGACTTTTGTGGCTCTGAAGGAAATTTTCTTAAATTTAAGAAAATCCCCCTGACAATGTGATCAGGCCATGGAAGTGCAATACTAAAAATCTGGAGTTGCCCCTTTACTAGAATATGATAACATGATCATTTTGTGGTATTGTTTTTACAAAATTATGTTTTCCAAATAACGATCCCAAGCTCATCTTAATTCAAAAGTTACAAAATTAGTTGACATGGTCTTTATTTTTACATTTTTGAAAAGTTTTGTCTAATATAATGTATAACAGCAGAAACAGTTCATTGTAATTAATTGTAATGTTGACTACATTTGACATTAAAGGATTTATATATATCACTATCACACATATATAAACAAAAGTAAGAGTCTACAGCCATGCTAGCAGCTCTGTGGGGCTGTACAGAGGGTGCTTTGAGCTACATGTATACTATTACACTCACAGTGATGATGCTAACATGCAAGTTAAGTAGGTATAAGATTTTCACCTTCTCAGTTGCTATTTATTACTAAAAACAAAGTACAGCTGTGGCTAATGGTAACATCATTGCTTTAAAACCAAAGTAGGAGGAGGAAGAGTTCACAAAACTCATTGGGACCACGAACGTCTCTACCAAATTTCATGACATAACTATGCAATAGTTGTTGAGATACTTTTGTTTGGACCAAAGCTTTTTTCACATCAGAGCCCTGTGGCTCTAACTTAAAATTTGAAATGTTTACCAAATATTAGAATGATATTTACAGAGATAAAAATGATAGGCTGTGTGTTTTACACTAGAAAGATGGCCAAAAATCACTCTGACATAGTTCTAGGCCTTGCTGGCTTGATTTGTGGATATGAGTGACCAAGAAAAGCGTTCTTAACCACTGGTCATTGTAAGATTAAAAGGGTAAATCGTAACATAGTGAGTCATACAACACCCAAAAACACCATTTGTCTTGAGTTGTTGTTATACTTAAAATAATTCTGGCTCTGATTTGATCAAGTTAACAGATTTCTATAGTAATATTACAATTCAGTCTTGCTCATCTTTTCAGAACAAAACTTGAAATGTTGAAATATTTGAAACACCCTCACCCATATGACTGATCTCAGAGAAACAGCCAACTCGGCCATGTGACTCAGTGACCTAGCCTCTGCTTGACCCTTTGATGATCTCATCCTCATCCTCTTGAGGCCCCAGGCCAGAGCCACAGTATCCTGTAGGGGCCACACCCCGGCCCCCTTTTCTGCCCAAAAAGGCCCCTCGCTGCAACCCATTGTTCTCCTCCGATAATGACTTACCCGCTCTCGTCTACAAGCTATTTCCACTTTTATTTGGTCAGGGTCGTATTTCGCGTTTGAAGACGAGCCAGAGAGCGCTGTGAACACATAAAAAGAAAAGGCCGAAGCGGATTAGCAGTTAGTTAATAGTGATGATTTTAAAGTTAACTTGTTATAGTAAAAGCTAAACGGGGATCTGGTTTCGTTTCCCAGCCTTCACTGTGCGTAGACACCCGCCGGACACTTTGTGTGTGACAGCTGGCTGGAGTCGGAAGGGTAAACTGGGTGGAGGTTCAAAAAGGAAGGTGGGGTGAAGCAGGAACGGGGACTTGGAAGAGTTTCTATAGATCTGCACCCCCCACCAGTTTCCTGAAGGGATATCAACAATATAGAATGTCCAGGCCAGAAAAATAGGTCAGCTGAGGTAAAGGTTTTTATTTTTTTTTTTACGGAGTCCTTCAGTTTACACTTCTCTCATCCATTCTTTCTTACCAAGTGTAATAATGTATTTATCGTGAGTCTGAGCTGGGCATTAGTGGGTCTTACTGCTGGTGATGGAGCGGTTGTCCTCCGAGAGCTCGTGGAAGAGCAACATTTCCTGCTGAGCCAGCTCCAGTCGCTGCTGCTTGACCAGGTACATCTCCTTCTTGGCTTTGAGGGCCTCCTGGGCCACCACAAGGTACTCCTTTAGCATGCGCTCCTGCTCCTGCCGCCATTGAGTCCGCGGGTTCTCAATCTGGGTGGTCTCTGACAAAAGTACACAACAGAGTAAATGGACTGCACTTATTCAACGCTTATCGAGTCTTATCGACCAGCTTACACAACTGTCACATTCACCCATTCCCAAATACATTCATATAGTGCTTTTTTTTCTATACATACACACACTCAGACACTGATGATACATCGCGGGCAATGAGGAGTTCATTATCTTGCCCAAGGACACTTCGACATGCAGACTGAAGGAGCCGGGTATATAAACACTGACTCTCCGGTTAGGGGAAGACCCGCTCAAACTCCAGAGCGACAGTGACCCCAAGGTGACTAGCAAATAATACTGTCAGGATAAAAAATATTAGTCAAAGGAGCCTGAAGAGCACCATTGTGGCTTCTTTAATGTAGAAGATAACTTTTTTTTTTTTTAACAAAAGTTAAAAATACAAAAATCTGTCATCCTTGCAAGACTGAAATGGGGCAGTTGGCTGAATGATAATACTGTATATACTGTACTGAATAAAAAGTGTACTCACTGTTGATGTGGTCGATGTAATAAACTCCCACTTGCTGGTCGTAAACTTCCTCCCACCCAAGAGGCAGTTCATCTCCAACACAGTCGGCAAATGTCAGCGGTTTAGTGATCCTGAAATGATTTAAAATCCATTCATTGCAACAGTAACCCCAAGGAATTCAAATATTCACTTTAATATCAGCTTCAGAAATAACAGCAAATTGCAGGTTCCCTGCATTTTCCCTGACAGGGATTGAAATTCTCCCTGTTTTTCATCTTCCACGTACTCATCATCAATATAATCAAAGATAATGTCAACCATAAAATCTAATGTCTATGATGTTAGCACATAACATCAACAGATGCACAGGGTCACTGTGAAGTTCTGTTTAATTCTTCTCAGAATGTTATTTTACATGCTTTGACATGATTTAATTTTTCCTGTTAGTATTGACTGGTCTACAGGGTGCGCAGCCTTGTTCTTCATGTTTATAAAATGGTGTTTTCCATGTCACTTGTGGAGTATGATGCTCTAAACATTGGTTTTAAAGAATATTCTCAGCCCCAGCTTTTGTTTCACAGCACATGCAAGCAATGAATTAAGCCTTAAAGTATGAATGGATGTAGAAAATTTTTTATGTTTATGCAATTCTGACATGGACTAAAAACTCGTTCACTGTTTCAGCAGGTAAAATTGGGGGAACATGTTTCTTAGGCTCCCCCAGTTTGAATAGCATTAATTATTTCCTGTGACATAAAATTCTTAGCGGTTCTTCGTAATGCAGGATTGCTTATTATGTGTGTAAATTAGTATTATCTTTCCTATTTTTTAATGAACTGATTAGCAGTAAAAGCAGCAAGGAAAACAATGAATTGATACAGGAATTAAGCATAATAAAGAAAAAAGTTACTGAAGATTCAATGTACTAGGGCAAAGCTTCTTTTGCTTTGAAACCATTCTATGTTAGTGATTGTCAGAATTACAACCGTTTGTATTTTACAAGGTTATCAAGTTGTTCAGTTCAGTGCTCCTTGGGGAAGGAGCACATTAGTTCAGGTGGTCAGGAGAGGAGTACAAGGTAAATGAAAAAAATCTCAAGTCTCAAGTGTTCTTACTTACTACACAGAATGAACTGACACTTGGTGAAATAAATTCTAGGGACTTGAAATGAACACTTAATGTACAAAGATACCCCGGAATTATTCTACCTGGACACTCTGACCTAAAACAGTTTAATCACCAACCTCTGGCACCAACTAGCTTACAAAACCAAAGTGTGTAACAACATACATGTATGCAGTGAGAATTTAGTTGAGACCACAAAATGACTCAGCCCATATTTTACCACATACTTCCATCTCAGGTTTTTACTCTAGTGCGGTGTGGTTAAGGTATATATAAATTATGTATTTCAATATTAAAAAATTCTAATTAAAGAAAAACTTTTTTCTTAATACATTCAGGCTTTAAACCTTCAGCTTTTCTATTGTTGCTGCTCTCTGACTTTTGTAGGGAAGCTAATTTCATAGTTCTAAAGTGGTGTGGTCAAATATCAGTAAAAAGTCAGTTCAGATTTAAATTTAGTCACATTGGTGTACATACATGTGTAAACATACTGCAGTTACAGCATGAAAAGGTATGCTCTCTGGTGTATTATTTAGCTTACATTGTGAAACCAGACTCTTTTTTCGTGGATATATTTTAGTCTGATGATTGTGTGTGAAACCAGGATTTACACACCTACAATTACTGGCAGGCTTGCCTGCATACACGCTATTGATTTAACTGGATAAAAAAAATACAGGGGGAAATTCTTGAAACCAAAACTTGTGGTTGTAACTCTTCTTAAACTTTCCTCTTAAAGCTCGTCTTTCCGATGATTAAATTTCAGCAATAAAAGGCAGCCAAAGTGTGATGATTTATTAAACTGTGTTTGTGAATGTGGGCTCTGACAGCAAACACCATGTGAGGCTGTAACACCGACTACATGACAGGGCAAAGCTAATGACATCAGGCTGACACATAACTTACTCTACTAATCTCCATATATCAGTGAGCTGTGAACCAGTGGGGCTAATGACAGCACATATAGTAACTCTCTGATTAACATCAATCAGTGCAGACAAAGTGGGGTCCAGTGACAGTGACCCTGTTCACCACAGTATGCTCACAATGCAGACAGTGCACGAGGCCTGATCCTGCTGGGTTATTGCATTCACTGAGGGACGGCCTGGAGAGAGTAGTTAAAGCATTCTTCACCGCATTCCTAAGGAGACAGAAGCAGCAGCTCTCCTCTCTGCACACACCCAGGACAAACTTCACTAGATCTTAACCTGGATTTGTTTGCATACATCTGATTTATAGACAAATGCCACTAGCTCTGAGATACATGCTAATTATACAAATGAGTAAGAAACAAAGAGGTCCCCTCTCCCAAAACACCCAAAAAAGCCTTCATTAAAACTTTCAGTGCAATTTGGGTGTACTGTAATAGATCTTACCTGATGATGACTCACATAAGTTTGTAAAAAGCCTTCAATACTGCCTCAAATTCAATAGACTCCCTTTTCCTTTCACACATTTTTGGGAAATTCAGCACTGTGGGCTACAGCTTTGCATCTAAAGGTGGACGTTAAGTCAATATTATTGTTCATTATCTCTTCCTATAATTGTTGTTGTAACAGAATTCTCGGGCTGAGAAATAGTAGTTAATTTGTGAATGATGAGGTAAATCTTTATAAATTCTGCCACTAATTAGATCACAAATACTTAAAAGGGTTTTTTGTTTTTTTTACAGGACATGGGTATATAAATGTGTGATTTTATGTGATTAACAATGATTAGCCAAGAATTTGGGAAGATTTTTGTAGATATAAAAGAATGAAATATGCCCTTTGCAATCAAAACAGACAAAAGTGCCACAGTTTAGATTCTTGTTGTAGACACCAACATTCAGGAACTCAAGGATTTTTTACTTTACAACAATATAAAGCAAAGAAAGGAGCAGGAACCACATTATTTTTTGTATTTTTGCTTGTCAAATGACTTAGATGATTAACTGATTATCCAAATATTACATTACTGTCATTTGACAAATCCAGTGGTTTCCAACTTTTTTGGCTTGTGACCATTTAAAGTCATGCAAAGTTAACTCATGACACCTCATTAGAGGTTACATATTTCAAAGGGCTTAAAAAAAAGGAAACGCAACACAAATTTATGAGGCAGAATGTTTCTGTTCTTCTTTATGTACTCACTGATTAGGGCTTTGCAATATGAAAATATGTATCATGTGATGATAACAAAAATGTCTACTTATGCTTTATCGTTTATTTCCCCGTGTGGCAAATCACAGTCTTTATGGCAACATTTTTCGTCAATTGGATGATGCCTTGCGCTCTTCCACACAGCACGGACAAAGGCAGGGAATATGCATTAAGGCAATAAACATGGAGGAGCGTGAACGTGACAGACAACGGGGTAAATCTGTAGAGGAAACAGACTCCCATCAGCTGAGACAAAACAAAAGGCTTGTATCTAAAAGAGAGGCTACTTCTCTCACATCGACATGGTTTGGATATGAAAGGTCTACGGATGGGAGCCACAAAAGTAAAGTGGGTTGCTCAAAACGAGCCCCAAAATCAGATGTTGCAAGAGGCTTTTGTCTGCAGGATGCCAAATGGCAAGATTCACAAAGATAGAAGGAGATAGCGGCTACTGTTGCAACTTACATCTGGAAAGACACAGCCCCAATTTAAACAGTAAAATTCACATTAAATATTACAGAAAATTTGCTCGTGATATGTATCGTTATCTGGATATGAAATGATCTATAACAGGAAATTATATTTTGGTCACATTGCACAGCTGTATTGTAAGATCATCCTAGGATCCCTTAGATTCATCATGTTATGCCCTTTGGGGTCCCTCTCCCCAGCTTGGGAACCACTAGACAAATGAAGTAATATCCTCATCATTTCAGCTCTACATCTGTTCATCACACAGCCTTACGTGCTAGAAAAGTACAGGTAAGTTCCCCAATAAAGACCACCATATTCAACATAAAAGAAGTTTCTGCTAACTGCACACATCACCTGCAGACAGCCAGTGGCATAGTGACAGTGTGTAAAAACGATTCTCATAACAGCCACGTGCAGCCAAGCACGAGAAAGCAAACATGAGCACACTCCCAGCTTTCTCCTGACTTAAGTGTTTGTTAAAGGTAAACAAATGTCCAGTTACTTGTGAACACGTAGGAAAAAATAGAAAAAAAAAACACTCAGAAAGGGTATTCAAACCTTTGTTATAAGGTTGTAAATAATGACTGAAGGAGGAGATTCAGAAGCATTTTAACAATATGAAGACATATTAAAAAAAAATAGGGAGCTACAGCATATCACTTGTGATTTATCTTTGATTTAGCTAAATGGTTGTAAAAACAGTAGCAACGACCACAAGAAGCTTTGGATGGGAGATTTTGTGACGTCAGTGGGACTTTAGTCCTGAACTGCCCTCCGTCCTCCCCAGGGAGAGAGAGAGAGACAGAGGGAAAAACATGTCCTCTCACAGATCTGAATCCGCATATCTGAATGTTTGGTTTGTTATGCAGTCTTGTGACAGCAGCCTCTGTTTTTCCAAGTCATGTCTTGGTCTTGGGAGACTAACCGCTGCACAGCACAGCAGACTCACACTGACGACACACAGCGGCACATGGCAGGAGAGGAGTAATCTGATGACATATATTAAGAGAGGACTCAGCCAAAATATCTTTAAGCTACATGGAGCCATACCATGTTTTAACCTGTATGAAATCTATAGTCTACAGCACAACATGAAACATTTTTATGGTAATTTCTATCAATCAGCATTTTCCCTGAGAGTCGGACGAGCTCAGAGAGAAAAATAATCATGTCATTCTCCTGTCAGACTGACACAGTGACCCAGCATAAACCTGTGTTTGCTGACACTTAGGATCTGTCAACAACATACATCACCTACCAGAGTTTAATGCAGGTCTGACGCAGTACAGCTTGGCTATGTACAGTCAAACACTGATAAGATTATTATGGAGCTCATATAGGATTAATGTAGAACTGCATCAGGTGCTAGCAGTGACTATTTGGGGTTTTAGCCAGGCAAGCAGCAAGGCTCTGTGGATGGTTGTTCCATCACTCTGATCCAGACAGCAATATCTCAGCTATTGCATAGATTGATATTTGGTACAGACATTCATGGTCCCCAGAAAACGAACTGAAAAAACGTTTGGTGATCCTTATACTTGCTTCACAGCAGTATTTTAGCATTGTCATAGTCCAGGAAAAATTTATCAGGAACGATTTTGATATTTAATCATTTGCATAAAAAGACTATTTTTTTTTTCTATTTTTACATAATTCCAGAATGAATATTTTTTGAGTTTTGGAGCATTGGTCTAACAAAACAAGAAATTTGAAGATGTCACCTCGGGCTCTGCAAACTGTAATTAAACAGTCAGCATATTAACTGATAGGGCTGTAGTGCTTCTTACTGTTTCTCAAGCAATTATCATTTTGTTTGTGCAGTACATGAATACAATACAATTAAAGTGCATCAAAGTTACATCTAAGATTGTACACGCTCTCAAGGAGCCTCTTTGAGTCTGAGAGGAAACATAAAATGAGACAGATATCTGATATAGAAAAAAGGGAGACTGACAGAATGACAAGCATGTTCAGCTGTGGAGGACTGAAAGGCTGCCGGACCTTCTTATATCTCACAACTTCCCAGCAAAATATATTTAGTTGTCAAAGACATTTGCTAATTCTAGAATAATCTTTGCCATCCTGAGTTGTCCCAGAGGATATTTCTATCTGTAGCAGCCCCCGCTTTGCCTGGCAACATGGGAAAGGCATGTGAAACTGGAGTCTGGTCCACGTCTGGTCTGGACATCCCAACCGGCTCCTTGGCCTTTGTTTCTCAACCACGACAACTGAGATGTGCCAAAATGCAGATTCTGCAAATGTTTTACTCCTCGTTCAGTTCAATTACAGACACCAAGCCAGGTTTTAATATTCTGGATTAGGGTTACTATTCTTCGACCTGACATCAATGAGCTCACTAAAACTTGACAGCTGCCTGTTTTCAAGCAGCAAACACAATTCTTAGACACTCCTGCCACTACTGTCTTTCATAAAGTTCAGTCAGTTCATATCAAATTAAAAATGTTGTTGATTACTCCACCAAATGTGTTAATTTAGACAAGCTGTTGTCACAGTCCAACGTAGGCTTCCCAGTGTTGCAGTGCACATGGGATACATTTTTGACACTGGTGTTTAATTGTGTGATGGTTCACTGTATAAATAAACCAAACACCAGAGTGATAAAACGGCAGATAGAGGCAACAATGACAGAAGACTTTTGAAGAGCTGTACGCCTCAAAAAAGAAATCAACAAACTTATCCAAACACTGAAAGTCTTTTATCGTCCCAGGGAACCAGCTGCTGAAGTCTACAAATAAGAATTGAGGCTTGACCTCTGAATGACAAGCATTGCATATGTGACCGGAAAAACAACAAATGTGATGGGCTCTGAAAAAAGTGTTGTAGACGGGCATGAGGGAGTAACAGATAATTCTGTATGCTCCAGTTTTAACTCCAATATGTGCCACAAACATCACCTGTTTTCTTTCCCATACTGTCAGCTCCTCTCTGGAAGGGGCGACGGACATAGTCTCTGAGAAAAAAGGCCACAAGTGTTCGCCTAAAAATTTCCTTCTGTGTTAAAAAAGAAATGTGAAAACAACTTTTAGAGGAATGTAATTCATGTCCAGCCTCTCTGAGGGCCGGCTGCAGCATTTCAGAGCCAGGCCTAAAGCAGCTGATAGACTGACAGACTGACGACAGGAAGACACCCGCTTCTCCCATTATGAGTTGAATCTCACAGAAATGGGTCCAACATCCAAGCAGACCAACATCCCTGTCTCATTTCACCTTTAGATAATGTCTGGAAGGACTTGTCTTATCAGAAGCACACTAGAGTTGGGTCCACTGGGTAAAAAGTAAAAGTGTCATAACAGATATCAGGACTATCACGCTTAAATAGCACCACATTAAAAAAATTACTCAGCTACTGCACATAATGTGTTGTCACTGTGAAAATACCAGTGTAGCATCTGTACCACAATAGTTTTGATTTAAATGTAAGAGCATTGCTTAATTCAATAAACTAACTCAACTGGCCAGCAGCTTTAACATAAAGATTGGCAACAGGGAAAAACTGCTAGCATGTCAAAAGTCAAAAGATCTCTCCACCAGCACCTCAAAGCTAGAGCCTTGTTTTGCCCCAACAACCAACTGCTGGTGGTAGCTTCAAATCTACTCTACATACATAGTGGTATCAATTTTCTCATCTAACTCTGTGCAAGAAAGCGAAAAAGCCTATTTTACAAAATGTTTCTCACAATATTCCTTTAATACCCCTCCCCAAGCCCATTTACCATATATAAGCATATATAAACATATAACGAATGCTTTATAACAAATTATAATGTGGTTGTTAGCAGATACAAAAAATAATACTGAAAATTTCCTGTATTTATTAACACTTAAAACCAAAGCAACCACAACTGAATGCTGTTGGATCAGCAATTAATGAATGAGAATATAACACAGCTGCAATCATAAAATATGTTGTCACGGGAGAAATCATGATTGTTGACAAATGTACATTAATGAGCACTTTAAATCAGCTCATAAATACATTATTCTGTTTTATGTACAGATCTTTATATAAGAATTGTAAATGGTAAATAAGATGTGTTTAAGTGTTGTGTTACCAAAAAAAGTTAAAGTAGGGGTGCTCATTTTAAAACATAAAGACTAAAATATAAGCAAATGAAAAGCTGCTGAATTACAGTAAAAAGAGAATTTTTTAGTTCATTCTCGCCTCTGAAAGTTTAGGATTTTAAGAAGTTATACCCAGAAGGTGTCAAGCACAGAAACGTACACACCGAATGGGTAGAGCCAGTGCCGTCAACAATGGTTGAAAAAAAAAAATAGAAAAAAGAAAAAGGAAAACAATGGTGGCCCAAAGCTCGAGGTTGGTCCACTGAGTTTGGCATGTCCTGTTTAGGCAGCATTCTTCACAATATACACATCAAACACAAACAACCTACAATCTTTGACCGCTGACTATAGCTGCTTCAGAAGAGCTGTCACCATGCACAGAATTGATTCAATGCAACATCTAAGCAATGAGAAAGTGTTTTTTTATTCGTGTAAATCATTCAGAAGCATAGGTAATCAGCTGGATAAACTGGACATCAAAGGGAGGAACGCCTGTAACACTACCTGCTGGAGCAAAGTGGTTTGAACTTCCAGAAAAAGGAGCAAGGTGACAGATAAAGACAAGCACATTGTCTGCTCATGAAAAAGAACATAGAAAACACATATGGCAAAATGACACTGGATCAAGCAATGGCATGTTCGTAACCTCCCCCCACCAAAAGACAAAAAAGAGCCATCATAATGAAAACACTGGGGGAAGCAAAATAACAGCGGGGTTCAGCGCATGTGAATAACCTTTCGGTGCTGGAAACACAGCTCACCCTTTCCAGAATAATTGAATTTGGTGTGCTTTGTGACCAAGTATAAAGGCCTCCCTTTGCTGAGCGGCAGGCCGGCCATGACTGTTGCATAACAGAGCTAATAAAGGAGGCCTACAGGGCCCAGGATGGAGAGGAGGAGGCAGACACGTGGGAACTGCCTCTGTTCTGCTGCTTTGTCTGGGGCCGCGAGCAAGCAGAGCCCCTGGGCATTAGCGTAGGCATGCCTAACATAACGCTCATTCCACTGTAACAAAAAACCCCCACAGAACAGTTCAGCTTATCTGCAGGAGCTGGCGGGGCCACCCCGAGCTACTCAAGGTATCCACCGTCCTCTAAGACAAAATCATCATCAAGGATGAACACAGTGAGCACCGGGGGATGTAGATGGTTTGCAAAATGCAATGTTTTAAGAGATTTTCACTTCCCTATTTGTTCTTGAAGGTTAGGTCATATCATAGTGATGATAAACACAAGATTCTGCTCTTCTGTGTTGACAGTTAGGTGCTCCAATGCACTGCATTCATGCATCAATCTAATTTTTCACTGCATGCTGTCATTTAACCAAAACGGCTCCATCCAGCTTCTCCCCTGCCGGCAGACGTCCAATGTACTAGTGGGAGCAAACTTGAACTCTGGCTGATACAGAGCTCGGTTACAGCACATCATGATCATCATTGATAATTATGTTTCAGCTCAATGGCTCTTGTGTTTTAGTGATTAGGCTATAATTCATTGCCGACACGCCTCTCTGAAGGTCAGCAGACTTGCGGCTCATACACATTGGACAACCCTCGCTGCTGGCTGTGTGACACGCCAGATCACAGGATGGTTGTACCTGAACTCGGCAGTGATACACAAAGTCTTCACACAAGCTGTTATACTGAGCTTTTGTTTCTTGAGCAGAGGAGCTCCTGAGGCCGTTGTTTCACTCCATACAAAGATCATGTTATGACCAAAATATGAGAGTTTGATCCCTGCCGAGTAAGGGATGTTTTAGGCCCCTAAACTTCACACCTGTCACATCAGTTTCCAACACAAACTATGCTGCTTTTGTGCTGTAACTGGCTTACACTTTCCAATTGATCCACAGCAATAGGTTCCACTTCCTGTAATCAAATCTAACTGTAGCTGAAACACTAATACAAGTAACCAATTAATGGTTAATTTATATAAATGAAATGGAAACAATTTTTGTAATTAAGTCTGTTTGTAAGCACGAATGAAAAACACTGCTTTTGGCATCTTAAATGTGAATATTTGCTGGTTTTCTTAGTCTTATAAAAAAGGATGAGAGTATTTTGAGTCTTGGGTTTTAGGAAACGGGGATGGGAATTTTTCACTATTTCCCAACACTTGATATACGAAACACTTATTCAAGAAAAATATTCTGCAGATTAATCAATACTGAAAATAATCAACTATTACCTTTCAAATAAAACTAGGGTTAGGTGTTAGGCCCACGGTTTGTTTTTTTTAATTATGAAGAGATTGATTTAAGTCTGAAGATTTAAACTGTTATCAGCCAATATCATAAACAGCCCCCTCTGAAAAAATTTAAAAACAAACAAAACAAAACAAATTGAATAGCTTGTCAAATAGTAACAAGAAAAAAAAAAGGTGGTAGTATATTCATTTTATTTGTCATCGTCCTGTATTTAAACATCATTGTTGACAACCTGCACTTTGGTTCATTTTTCTGATTCCATGTAACACATGTGAGGTATCTGAGCACAATCACTTTGTTTCTTTTCTCGAGTCTCTGGCTTGCACAGTATCTCTTGGAGTGGTATGTCACACTCAGTTAAAGCCTGTAACTCATGATGATGTAGGCCTATAATAACATGAGGCGGCTACCAGACAACAGTCCTTAAACTATCAACCTTTAATTTTGTTGTATTTAAACCAAGCGGCTGTCAAACCTGGCCTTGACAAGGAAAAGTACAAACTCATATCCACAATGCATTCATCTCACTGCTCCTGCCATCCTCGTCGTGCCTAGGTGGCATGCAAACAGTCCATTTAATTGCAGCAGATGGAAAGAACTACATTTTTTTTTTAGCGCAACAATAATGACTGAATAGTGGACACCTTTTTGTATCTGTTGCATGTTAGCAGCAAGTCAGCTTTTACTGCTGTGTAGTAATGTGATTTATTGGAAACTCAGTATCAGGTGGTGACAGACATTCCTCTGGCCGAGATAACCTATAAATCACTGAGCAGCGACAGCACAAATGTAGAAAACATTCTTTAGTCATGCAAACCTAAAGCCCCAGAGTTCCCCCTTCAAACACTGATGACTATAAGTTCTTGTGAAACTGCTATCAGCCTCACATAACAATGGTTAATCAACTTGCCGGGAGGAGGGGGCCTTCAAGGTAATCAGGTTTCTCTTATCTAGATTACATGCAGCTACTACATTCCTACTGTTGACATCAGCTGCAAAAATCTGGTTAAAATGTGCTGTGTGCAGTCATACACAGGTTTTAAACAGAACTACTCAGAGAGTGAAATTCAAACCGGAGTCCGGCCATACTTGGGAGTGTTGTTTTTGAGAATTTCTCCCGTTTCCTTGTAATGCAGCAGAGTTAAAATAATTCCCAGTAATCTCACAAAGTCTGCTTTGAATGCCTGATTGAGCCTGTTTCTGGGTTGGTGAAATCCCAGTCCCCACAAAAGCACATCCTTGCAGCTTTCCCAGTGGCCCAACTAGCATTCCTCACATATTTTCACAAAGATTTCTGGGAGTTGGAGTTTGAAACCCTCGTTGTACTATGCTCCATTCTAAAACCCAGTGAAACACATATACTAAGGGTCGTTTTTGAGATGAACTGCAACATCAGTCGGGCAGACCTCAGAGACACTGAGACACACTGCCGGTCTCAAGGAGGTGTCTTCGTATGAAAAGGAAAAGGGAGCTGGATAACAATAGGTCTCAGTGTTAGGTGTGTGTGAAGGGGAATGTTTCAGGTCACTGGAAGTCATAAATCTACAGGTCTCACCTGTGAGTCTGAACGACCGAGGTTTGAGACAGACGTCTAACACTTTCATGAACAACAGACAGACGACCGAAGACGGGCTGACTGACAGGGTTTTAATGTGCTGCACTGAGATCAGTCTGCTAAATGGTGATGCCCACCTTCTCTGAAACACAACAAACCGGAAAGGCTGCTCTGCCGTTTGAATCCATGTCGTTTCAAACGAAAAACAAAAGACTCAGATTTTACATACTGGGGAAAATATTCATCAGAGCGGCAACACGGTAGGTGACCATGGGCGTAACACCCCGTGTTTGCATGGGAACTTCTTCAAGAGGTGGGGAGGCCTCGCTGCTGCCAAATCTCAGCTGATTCATCGGCCGTGACTACATTATCCACCGCAACCTTGTACCACATTAAAGGGGAATGGAGGGAATTTACTGCCCCGTCCCCCAAAACAAAACAAAACAAAACTACCTTCAACTGCGGTCGTCGCCCCCTCCCTCCATCCGCCCTGGCATCTCCCCCAGGGAGTTATGCTAGTTAGTGCGGACGGCGGGTTGAATTAACATTATTTTGTGTGAGTAATCCCAGATCTCCCGGGCCTTTAACCTACCTATCTCTAGGGTCAATCCACGAAGTTTGCCGGGTATTGTGGTCGATAAAAAACACTCTGCCGTCGTAATCCCGGGCTTCCTCCCAGCCCGCGGGCAGCGGCAGCTCCGAGCTCTCTCTCCGCTTACCGCCGCTGACCCACGGCATAGCGTCGGGATGGTGAGAGGGCAGAAGCCCCCTGCCCTGGTTTCTAATCCCCCCGAAAAAAAGTCGGTCTTCACTGCATTACAGCGAACTCTGCCTCGACGCACTCGTCCGCGCAAACAACAGAGACGCAGATACGAAACTTTCCGCCGAGGTTCTCCGTTGAAAAAGTCCCACAGGAGGTACATCCACTTTTTTCTTCTTACTACCCCCCAAAAAAACACACCGCCACCGCAGCGCTCTCACGGTCCTCGGTCCTCCATGTTCGCCTCCTCCACCATATTTCATTCCTCCGTGTCCATATTCGGGAAAGCGGATTTGCATAAGTGGTCGGACGTACGACTGAGCGAGCTCCTCCGTCCAATGGGGGAACTTCGGAGTTGGACGCTTTCATTAAAGTTTAATATCGCCGAGTAAACGCGGTTATCAATATGTATTTTCGCGTTTTTACCTCGGACACATTTCGCTCGGCGCCGCCGCCGCTTTCTTTAGTCCGCGGCCGCTGGTGACAGCGACAATAAGTCAAGTTTAGCTCGTTTTCAACTGTCCCGGTTTCAAGCGGCGACCTGAGGATTCACACGACGTCAGCGGCTGTCGCCCGAACGACGTGAAATCATTGTTATTAACGTGGAGGGTGTCGCCGAGAGGGGCCGGCGATTAAAACACGTTTAAGTTCATTTTAAATCCCGGGACGACGCGGCTCCTCCCGGAGCCCGGAGACGAAGCCCGGGTCCGCTGCGGGCTGCGGGCGGACTTGAGCGGTGCGGCGGCGCCACCTCGCGTCCGCCCCCGATAAGGCAGCGTGGTCCACGCCGGCCGTCGAGCTGGCTCCTTATCAAACTCTGCCGGTTTTCTACATTATCGATCACCGTGTTTGCAATAAAGCTGCATCAGATCTGTTAAGAGCAGATTTCTTAATCTGTTAAAACCGTGCACAAACAAATGACATGATGGGGGCCCCAAGCAACAGCTGCAGTATTAGTGAATCTTAGGGGCCTGTCTCGTGAAGGGGCCCCGAGTTAAGATACAGTTTTAAGCAAATTTTATCTCTTCAATATATTAATGTCTATTGTGATTACATGGTGCATTTTTGCCAATTAAATGTGGGCTTAATCAAACCAGCACAAACCGACTAAATATTTAAGTAATAAACTAACAAAGGGGAAGTTGTTTGATGGGGTTTAGCTTTAGCGAGTCAATCAGGCTCTGTGGATCTGGGGTCTGTTGGTAAATACTGATGCTGTTTATGCCTTAACTCATTCTTCCACTTGAAATCAAATACATAGACACGGGTAGAGCAGTGCTGAACCTTCCGTCTCTTGGCTTTGTCGGGTATAGCCTGTGCAATTCCGGGGCCCTAAGCCCTAAGAGCCCTCGTTCTTTGTCCCCACATGCAGGACAACTCAGGACAAGGGGCGTGAGGGCATTTTCGGTACAATTCGCACCAATGCTTGGCCCCACAGGGCCATTTACTCGTGATAGGCAAGAGGGCCCTGCAGTAAGCAGGTGGACGAACATCTTAGTAGAGAGAGTGCCAAAGAGTAAAAGCTAATGTTTCTACCTTCACAATTATATGTAGCATGTTTTAAGGTTCAAGTTCTCCGATCCAGTTCAAGCATCAGAGCCACAGTGCTTTATATCATCATGGTCAGTAGATAGCGATAGGAAATGAAATTAATAAACAATAAGGTCAGATGCAAAATAGAATAATAAATGCTATATATGCACTTAGTGTCTATTCATATTTGTCTGAGTGACAGTTTGAAATCTATCAAGGGGGAGCTGGCTTTAGTTTTTTGACATTTCGAGTGAGCCAGGACTTTTGTCGACCTCCATCTGTGATCTGCAGGAACTGCGACAACACTGATGGAACTTGCTGAATTTCCTCATAGTTTCCTTTAAGCTTCTGGTGCAGTTGCTGAAACCGATTGTGACATGAAATTTCAGTGGTTGCCAAACAGGTAGGTAACACATTCCTTCTTTACAGCTGTGTCACTGAGGAGATGTTCTTCTAAAGTTGTGTTTTTGAGATTGTGGAAAAATCGTCGGCTTTTTCTGGTGGAGTTTGGTGTGGCCAGTCATTTTTGCCCCTCCTGCAACCTTATATCAGTACACCAGAGTGCATGTGCATGTGTGCAGCCAAACAAACGTGGAGTCTCCGTGAAGACATCTGTGCAGTCAGCTGAGCGCTTTCCTCTCCAGAGGGAGGAGGAGTATAGCAAGCCGGGTGTTTTATCTGTGCACTTTTGTTTGTGTGTTTGTTTGTGGTTGTGTACTACTGTGTGTGTGTGTGTGTGTGTGTGTGTGTGTGGGGCTGGGAAACATTTTCTCACATCAAAGCTTTGATCTATAGCCTCCTACGTCCATTTCCCACAGGCTATGTAGTGTTCATAGGAGTGCACACAATAAGCCGCACTGTTATTTCTGCTTCAGTCACATGCAGCAAAAAGCCTGACTGTGACATCAGCTGTCCCAAACTGATAAATATGAAAAAATATTTTTTTAAACTGACATGTATCATTAATCATTAGATATACAAGTAAACTTGGGGCATTTTATTTTCCTATCATGATTTTGTTTCATGGACAATAAATTAGTGGATGTGCATTTCCATATGGAAGAGTGTCTTTATGATACATTAACATTTGAGTGTTCTATGACTGTAAAGACCGTTTCCTCATAAGAATACATACTTATAAAACTTGAGCACGGTGTGAGTGCTGTAAGAAGAAGTTCTAATCTTAATTGTGCAGATTAAAAACAAGCAGTTTTATGGTATCTCTGGAGGCATCTCAGTTTATAAGAAGCTTATCTTTGTCTGGCATTTGTACATAAAATAATTACCTGGCTTTATTGTTTTGTGTTGCCCATGTTTGTTAGCTTGCTTTTATTTATACACTGAAATTGCTGTCTCTCCAAGGACAAACATGATGCAAAAACAGTCACTAGGGAGAATTTTTTCCACATAAATATGCAAAAAAAATATCCTGTCTGCCTGTAATGACTTCCCTTGTGGCCTGCTATCGTAGAGAAAAGCATTTGGCAGTTATCTAGTGGCAGCCTTGTCGTCTCTGCCCCTGCCCCTGGTGCCCATTGGCACAGCAGCAGGAGCAGGAGGACCACAAAGGGGAGGGCCGAATAGGCCCCCTCTCCTCACCGCAGCAGAAGATGTGTGCTCTTCTGAGTTGGAACTGTTTGTGAAAGAGCTCCGTGTTCAAAGACTGCGCAGTCATCTCTAATTATCAGGTGTCGTGAACAGCTTGTGTCCCGACTGGACTTCAACAGGCCACTCCAGAGAAGAAGAACTCTTGTGGCTCTGTCAAGCGTGGAGGCCAGAGAGGGAGCGATGGACACGTGCGCCTGTGCTTTGGAGCTGCTCGGGATGCTGGTCTATGTTGGAGCTTGGCTGTGCGCTTTAACTACCACCATCTTACCACAGTGGCTGACCATGTCCACTGCGCTGCTGCCTGTGGAGAGCTACGAGCTGGGCCTGTGGGAGACCTGCGTGGTCCAGGATGTCGGGGGCATGGAGTGTAGAGCTTATGATAGCCTCCTGGGCCTCCCCAGTGACGTTAAGCTGGCCCGCATCCTCATGTGCACTTCCCTCACCGTGGGCATGCTGGGAATCCTGGTTGCTATACCTGGACTTTACTTGGTCAACAGCTGTAAAGAGCATGGAGGCTATCGAACAAAGAGGACTTTAACCATCATCGGAGGGGTGCTGGGGATGGTCTCTGGAGTGCTGTGTCTAATCCCTGTGTCCTACATGGCCCATTTAGCCGTGAGACATTTCTTTGATGATAAAGTACCTGATGTGGTGCCAAGATGGGAGTTTGGAGATGCCTTGTTCAGTGGCTGGGTGGGGGGGTTTCTTCTCATAGTGGCCGGGCTGCTTCTGGTCACCTCCTGCTTGTGTTCACAGGTGGAGGCTCAGCCTGCGCTGCAGCGGAGGTACCAGGTGATGAGTACAGATATTACCTTCCAGAAACGCTCAGAGTACGTTTAAGGGGTCAAATCATGAAAGGTTTACCTGGATAGTGACCAACAGCACAACACAATCAACTGTAGAACAGCACATCAAACTGCTTTAAAAGAATAATGTAAATATCTGGTTTTATATCAGAGACTATATGTATTGTATAAGGGTTGCTTCATCATTATTTTGGTTTTGTTGAAAACAGTGAAATTGATGCCTTGTCTCAGCTATTTCAAATGACTCACCTGCACAATCAAACATTAGATTTTAAGACAACCTACTTGGACGAATAAAAATGGATTTTTTTTTTAAAGATATGTTTTATAAGATGCCTTATATTCCTTATCCTGGGATTGCTTCAGGATCTTTCTATTACCAGTACTGACAAAGATGAAAATAATGTCTCATATATCTGATTTAAAACAAAATTTAGCTTCAAAAATGCTGTGATTGTAAGTTATTCTTGATACTAAAAGTTAGAGAGAGCACACATTTTTCTGTGCATGGTTAAGTTTTCTTATGTGCCGTAATGTGCAGCACATTCAGATGATTCACATAAAGGCTTGTGTTGAAATTCTACTGAAAAGTTGTCTCTTTTTTTCTCCATTCTTGTTCTAGTAGTGTATTCTCTGTTAGAATATGCTGAAAACTGGTGAAGATTGGTGACATGAATCTGAATGAAAAAGTGACAGGGTTTGTCTCCAGCTATGCCAGACGTGGAAACTTGGCTGCTCTTTTGCTTTTTCATCATCCGGTTTCCCACATTAGTCAGATAAGCCCAAAACCTGTTTTGGTCTGAATCAGTCCCTGAAAACAGCCATCTTGGTTCATCAGGTGTGTCTGTGGCAGTGGAAACACAGCTTGAGACTAATTCCATCAGATTTCCTGGTCACTCGCTGAGCTAAGCTGTGTTTAATGAATGCTTTAATGGGTAGCGTGTACTGTGAAGAATGTAGAACAGGTTGCCCTTGCGGCTCCTGCTTTGACATAATTACACAAATTTGCCAAGGTCAGAGGGCGCTGCTCTCTGCACTCCAAAACTGTCTGTATCATTTACATACACACAGGTATAGATATATATTTGTTGCTTTATGGAAGGACGATAATTTATTAACCCAATGATGGTTAGCTCTTATACAATGAAGTTAATGAGAGATAATGATGTTGTCACAAACGCATATGTTACCTAAGGGGCCCGAGACATGACAGATGTAACTTCCAAAGAGCCAACAGTGGTTCTTTCAGGCCTCTCAGAGCCAGAGTGCATGTAGGGGCTTGAGAGGCACCCTCTTATCTTCTGACGCCACACAGGCTGCAGGGAGGGCCCCGTGTCTCCTGGTGTGAGGGCAGCTATCAGCAGGGGAGGCAGTGAAAACATCTAAAGAGATGTTCTTTTTGATTGCTGTAAGATTCCAACTGCTGCGGGGCCGGGCAATGCGGCAACACAAAGGAAGTGGCGCTTCAATGTCTTACAAGGAATTCTGTCTAAATGTATCTAACTGCAAACAAACAATCCTGCTCTGAAGGGCTGATAAGTAAATTGGTGACAGGGCAGGATAAATTGTCGAATGTCACATGGCCCTCTGTTCTGAGAGTACAGCTGGAGATGGAAATGAACCAATCCCAAGGTCCAACTTTGATAAAATAACAGATTCAGGGCAACTGGTTGGGAATGACAGTTTTGCAAACTCAGTCTTCCAGTGCTAAGCACACTCATAAAAGATAAAGAAAAAAGATAACATCCCTGCACTTATCTGTTTTATCTGACATTACAAAGACTGGATAGTTATCTCTCTCAAGTTACTATGACTGATGTTTTGATTTTACTACTAAAATATAGTAACCTGTCATTACAGAGACTGTCTAAAAAATTACAGAGATTTTTGTGAGATAGGTTAAACAGAATTGTTTCAAATGCTATGTGCAGAAAGTGGTGGGGGAAGTACTTCTATACTTTTCTTAAAGCTATTAACCCTAAGATTTGATTTAGGTTGATTTCGTGACAGCTGGGGTTACTGTCAGTAATGCTAAGAATGTCTTGTGAATATAAGTCCCACAGTTTAGTATCTAATGGCATGTTCATCTTTCACTGGGGGCAGGATACGTGCTTTGAGCAGCTACTCTGTCAGGAATAGAACAAAAACGTCTCCCCCTGTTTAAATCCCAGCAACTGGCTGTTCCACTCTTACATATTACATCATTACATAACATATGGGCATGCACACCAATTATGTGCAATGCACGTGCACAGCATTTGGATCAAGAGTGACACAGTGCAGACTAATAAAATGAGAAGTATTAATGTAACTACTAAAGGTAAATACCAAATACATTCAGTGGCTATACCAGAATAAATGCCAACCTCAAATTTTTATTGAAATTTTTTTTTATGACATGATGAAAATCTCAGGGGTTATAACTTTATTTTGCATTTTCTGAAGAAAATGCAGTGTGATTGCTGAAAGCAACCAACAGCCACTGTAGCAGCTTTGGAAGCTTGCAGCTGTTGCACCATTTTATTTTAGCAATAACAGAATTACTATAATGTCCATTACTATTTTTACTCAGTGCCCCCTATCTGTGAAAGCCCAGTTCCCTACAAATAGTAAATTAAATTGCGACTAGGGTATGACCTAAGTTTGGTGAAAAAGTTGATGAACCATGGAGACTAGTAAGTGACAAATATGTTGTAATAACAAATTAAAAGTTACATAAAATCTTGAAGCCACAGATGAAAGAAAGTTTTTCTTGTACATGTTATGATTTATGTGTGATCAGGAAAAATCTCAAACCATCAATAACTGTGGCACTATCACAACAATTAATTACTATGTAAAGCATTTCACCCTCAGCCAGCTGTTCATCAAGTCTCAATCCTGTAGCTTTCACATTTTTGAGATATTACTCATATTATCCTCTCCTTATTTAAAAAAAAAGTAATAATGCGGTAAATTGTAGAGGGGGGATATCAACAAACTGTTTATGAGCTAATATGCCCTAGTCATGCTTGATATTAAGTGGAACCATGTTTTTAGCCATCACCATCACTATCTGGGAGTAGTAGTGATTTGTATTATGCAATTTTCAATTTCTTTACTATAGCACCCCTAGTGGCAAAACTGCAAGTAACTTGATGTGGTCTCAGTCTGTATATTTGAGCCAAATTTGGTTGTCAAAGAGTTATAGCAGATTGAATTGATTTGATCACACCTACAAAAGTTTGTTAGCAAGTCAGGGAAAAACAGTACATGATATCTCCAATCAAACATGTGGGCAGTGTTCAGGGTCATCCCAACATGGCACGTTCCAAGTTTAGTTTAAGCTTGGATGAAATACGTAGGATCAGGAGTCAAAAAATATGTCTAACTGACAATTCAAGAATGTGGATTACACAAATGCATATATTTCACAATATTTACATGATAAAGATCTTGGTCACAATGGATACAAAGATGGCAGATATCAAACAAGTACCGCCTTACAAGAAAGTGACCTGCATTTAAAGTCTTACTTCTGTAAAAGTACAGAAGTACAGTCACCAAAATGTACTTAAACTATAAGATGTAAAAGTTTTGTCCAGTTGTTCTAAAACCAGAGGTCAGGACCTCCAAAGGGTCACAAGATAAGTCTGAGTTGCTGTTTGATGGCCAATGGCATAGGAAAGCAGAAAAAACAAATTCTGCCATGTAGATAAGTATTAATTTTTTTGACTTTAATCTTTCACTTTTTTGTGATGTTCATAAATTATTCCATTAATTTTGCATTACATTTATAACACTCACCCGAGATGGAAATTTAAAATAAGGTATAGAAAATGCTTTAAGTTATTCTTCCTAATCTGGGTTGATGTTGTCTTAAACAGAGCTGGGGAGCGGGGCTACGGGGGTCTGGTGAGCTCACTTCTATCTCCATCCTCAACCCCAGATTTTTTCACTATCAAATCTTTAGTCTTTAAACCAATCAGATGCTGGCTCTAGCTTCTTCACTACGTGCCGCTCCCTCTTGAGTCACAAAAGGCTTTATTCAACTTTTTTTCACACCTGCACACCAATTAATAATAAACAAATAATAAACACCTATACCTGTAAACAGACTTCCTTGTGTAAAATGTGTAAAATTGGTGGAGCTCTCATCTAAGAGAGAAAATAACTGTTTGGTGAAACAGCTAACAACTCATAGACATCTGAAACAAGGCCTCCTAACCAAACACTGCTTTTTTGTAAAGGCTCAAAAGTCAAAGAGGTTGGTTTAGCCAGTGTTTTTTTCTTTGACAGTGTATTGTATTTATAAAAAAGATCACATACTGTATGTTTTTTTATGAAAAATTATAGATGTCAGATAGTCACAGCTGAGTCAAACATTTGCCTCTGAAATGAAGTGGAGCTGAAATATAAAACAGCATAAAATGGAAACACTCAGAATAATACCTGAGTAACTTGGAGATGGCAACGACTATAATGGATTTTATCTGACCTTGATCTCTGGCGATGATTGTGTTCCCAAGAAAGAAAAGAACACATGAGGCATAGATACTCAACTGCCCTGACCATTGCAAATCGTCTCTATAGAATCTAATGAATCACTAATGGTTGACCTTTGGTAATATACTAGACAATTGATATTACACGTCTTAATGTTTTTTAATTGCAGTGATCACATTTCCTCATTTGTCATAGTCTTCTTATCAGTGTTTCTTCATTATATATTATACGTGATAGAGTGGATGGCATTTAAGATAAAACACAACCAGCCCAGGGTCTTATGTCAGGCTTATCTGCAGAGGGGAATGTACGAGAAAGAGGTGGGAGGGTGGTGAAAATGAAGACGAAGGAATGGACAAAGAATTATTGGAATATCTTTCCGCAGTCTCTTATCTAGAGGAATGTTTTCGAAAAATATTTAGTTATACTTGATTAAATTAATATCAGTGGCTCCCCTGTTACAAATTACTGGATCCAAATAGGCCTTGTTTTCCGGAGCGTTATGGTACAGCTCACCTGCCTGAAGTGGTCAGAGCAGCTCTACCGTTCATCCACTTCTGGGACTTATGTTTTTGACAGAGAGCTGTGCTCGGCTGAAGAGGGTCTCTTGTTGCTCAGCAGCTGACCGCCTCTAAAGAGGTGCAGCGGGCCACTGGGCCACAGCTTGTGTGTGTGTGTGTGTGTGTGTGCCCTCCCTGGCAACAGTCACTACTGTGAAGCAGCCTCCTTTCCATACTCACATGCCTGCTTTAGTCAGCCTCCTACTCAGGTCACATGATTGGGGCCCCCAGTCAACCTGACCTGCTAAGACCCCCCCCCCCCCCGGTCACATGGGGCCCGTTAGAAGCCCACACCTTGGCATGTCATGTTACCTCCCCCAGCCTGTGTGGTGATAACGTTGATCAGTCTTTACAGGAACCTTCAGACTGCTCATGCCAGAAAACATCAAGATAACGCTGAAGAGATAAAATTTATTCTAATCTACAGATATGAGTCTGTCCCTGAACTCTTGTAAATTAAGTCCAATATATTTCACATGAGTCACAATTACTTACAATTGAATCTAGATGTCCTTAAGAACATGACAGCAGGAAGTCATATCACCACAAGCACAATGCATGATGTTACAACAACATGTATGCGAAAGGCATCACTCATATAATGACAACCCCACATATTAGTTCTCACAAACTGCAGTTCCCTTAGTGCAAAGGAGAATTTCAAGTACTTTCAGCTCATTGGTTTTTGTTTTGCTGGCACACAACTTTACCATTTTGGTTCAGTCTCACCGCTCTCATAGTGTTGTTTTTTGAAAAACGTTGCTGCAGCCCCCCATTGTACACCAGAGGAGCTGAGGGAGCGACAAACTGGTCAACATTGTGGAACATTCGGGAGTTTTAGAGCTAACTAAGCTAAATAACCAGTGAAGACCGAAACGGAGCTAATAGAAGAGTGAAAATATCGGACTTGGATCAGATGGACAATAGCACAACTCCAAACATATTATACATATTACAGCTTGTGTTTGCAAGTGGCCAACAATCAGCAATTATGGGTTTAAAGATGAATTCCAGATGAAACTACTTACTTTGAACCAGTATGATTTATTCAAGTACATTATTAAACTCTTCTATGTGTTCTCATGTGCCAGTAGAGAATCAGGATTGTTCTTGAATATGGAGTAGATGCCAACAGTCACATTGTCAGTAATTCTGGATAATGTAGAATTTTGATATAACATCCTGTGAAGCCATAATTCGTTGGCATTTTGCCAGTGTCTTTCCTTTGGATGATGAAGATAGAAAAAAAAACTTTAAATCAATTAACTGTTGCTGAGGCTTGTTTTTGTTTTTTTTTTCATCATGAGACTTTGTCAATGTGGAATACAGGATTATCACTGCCTTGGCTGATTTCATTTCGCGAATCAGACTTCCGTGTAATGGTTGTTATTGTCCAGGGACCATGGAGCGGGTCCATGGTGTCTCTGGGGGCCTCTGACCTCAGATTATGCCAGACATACTTGTAGGAGAGGAAGAGCAGGCCGCTTATGAGCATCAGGATGGAGGCAAAGATGCCGACGCCGATGGCTGAGCCAACCTGCTGCCTGACAGGAGCCGAAGGGAGGTCAAAACTAGGAGGAAAGTCTATAGTGCTGTTGTTAAGCACAGAGATCATGTTCCAAACAAGTGGCACCAGGGAGATCGTTCCTGTGAGTAGATACAGGGTCCCTGCCAGCACAAAGAGCAGCCTGATGTTGCTACGATCCTCCAGAGAGAAGTAAACCAACCTCATGGCCACTGCAGCACTGACATTCCCTGCAAGGCCGCAGATCACTGCCAGCACCATCAGCACCTGAGCCACAGGGATCTCTGCCGGAGCGAAGGCATCTGAGATGCTGATGCTCTTACAGTTCTCTATCTCAGGAAGGACGTGGCTATAGAAACATGCCCTCCAAATACCCACCCAGGCCACGCCCGAGGTGATGACAGACACATCAGACACGTGCCATAGCCGCCACTCGTCAAGGCCGGCCGTGGCCATGGTGATGATCCATGCCAGGAACCCTGCCATCAGGCCCAGGAACTGCCAGTGAGCCGTGTGAGACAGATAAATCATCCTGTCCAGTGTGACTGCTAATACGCTGAGAGACTGATCACCGACTCAGACATTGTTGAGTTCATTCAGGGTCTCCTGATATCCATCACACCTAAAAAATGACAAACAAAAACAAAACAAAGAAAGATATCAACAGCTGTGTTTAAACAGGTTAATCCCCACATTCATATTCTGGCATTATTTTCAGATATAAAATGGCACTTTTAGATGCTGTCTACTGATTATATAGATTAAAACTCCATGTATCATTGGGAAAGAACTTGGGATCTGATAGGGCGATAGCTGCATATGTCGACATGTCATGGTGTCGTGTGGAGCCTTGTGTCAAAGGAACCTTTAAAGGACTAGTTGGCTCAAATGACCCAAAAGACAGTGTTTCTTGTACTCTTTCCTCTAAATGATGCACATTACAGCCACATAGATAATTTTATTTGCTGAGGTTCAGATATTTCTGTCTCCAGTCAAATACAATTGAGGTGAACGGAATTTCACTTGTGAGACTCAAAGAGTAAAGAAGTTTTAATTAGAGCTACAGTAAATACCCCCTATGAAGACTGTTGAACTGACCCTTTAAGGTGTATTTACTAGGGCAGGTAGAGAAAATGAGTGAAAATGCAGATATTGTCTGGAGCACTGAGGCATGAAAACAACAGCATTTTTGTGCTCAATGTTCTTACTTCACTGTCATTCTCTGTATATCATGGTTACTCTTTTATAGCTAAAAAAGGAGGTATTCCTCCTTTTTCCCTTTTCACCTCCTCTCAGGTGAAAATTCAAAATGCAACTTTGAGAATTAGTTCACAACTCCTCTAAGCTGCAGTTGGCATGCAGAGAAATCTTACTCCTAGTAACTGTAGGTACAATCTGATCAAGCCCTGCTGTAGTTAATGATTGTCCATTTAAATGCAGTAAAATAAGACAAACCTTCTCTTATGTTTTGCCTTTTTACTCACCCTTATGAGTCTCCATTTCAGACTTTGTTTTCAATGAACACCAAATCCTTCCTAATTGTGTATTTATCACAGGAGAGAGAAATCCCAAGTCATAGTCCACATTTTGCTTCGGTTAAGAGACGAAATCCTGTAGCACCTGAATGTTAAAGATTCTCCTTGTCATATCTCATCAAGTATTTGACTCCCACATTATCAGTAGAGAAGAGGGCGTGGAGAGGTTAATAAATGACAATTGAAATAAGCTGATCACTGAGAAGAAATCAATCAAACACTGCTGCGTGATTCAGCAGACTCTTTATTTTGACATAAAGGAGCACAGCTGATAAAGTGTTAAGAGTCAGGCTGTAGCAGTGCATGAAGCGTTTCAAACTGTACTCAAATGCGCAGAACAAACATCCTCCAGTAGGCTTTACCTTTGGGAGACTTATTTAATCCTTACAGTCAGAAATTTAGATATTTGATAGACTTAAGTTCAAGCTGGTCAAAATGCTTTGGAATGACTTCTTTCCATATTTGGTTGCAAAATGATCGACCCGAACAATTTTTAGTGTTGATATTATCTAGAGGTCAAGTAACATCTGCACTGTGAACAATACAAAATTCTGAAACACTCGGTCAAGTTATATGTGGCAATATCATAATCTAATCAAGATTTTCAAGCTGTGACTAAAACAGAACCGTACAGGATTCAAGACTGGACAGTGTGTTAAGTGACAAGGAGGATTTTACTTGAGTCGACATCTTGATGTGAAGTGCTTCCTCTGTTTAGTGAAGTCTAACAAGTGCTCTTCAAACTGACCGATACATTCACAGGGCTACTGCACCAAAATCCTTCTGTCTTCATCTTGTTTATTGCAGATGAGCAGTTTCTTTAGTGAGGAGAGCGAGGGCACAAAAATCTTAGTAAAAGGCCACTAGTTTATATATAATAGTTAACAAAAGGTTTTGCGTTTTCTGAAATATTTGGCCAGATTTAATTTTGTAAATATGAAAAGGGTTGCAGAGTGTGAAATTATTTAAACATAAAACATGATAAATACTTCTACTAGTTGCTCAGCGTGTAAAACACATCAGGTATCATGGCTGCTCAGATCAGTTGAAGATAAAATACTGACCCCTCCTGCACGGATTCAAAAGGCTACAATAAATTACTAAAAAAACAAACAAACCCCCCCCCAACATAAAACAGAAACAGCAAAAAAAAAAAAAGTGTGAAACACATTAGATACAGTGGTTGGTTGATGCCAGGACAACAGCATCTTTCACAAAGGAGTAACATATGGTTGCTGTCAGTCCAAGAGGTGCTATGGCAAAGTCCACTTTAGGAGATGTGAATTGAAAAATGTCAGATAATGTGACAGTCTATATTAGCAGGCTGGCTGGCTCAGCGGGTTCACGTCTCTGTCTCCCTCCATTGGACACAGGGCTCAACTGCAACTTGGAGCAACATAACCAGTCCCTATCATTAGGGTCTTGGACTATTTCAAAGACCATGTCCGACTTCTTCACAAGGACAGCCTTTGTTCTATTGGCAAACTGTCCATCAGACACTTAAGCTGCTCCTCCCCCAGTTTTATTTTGTCCTCGAGCTTGCGCTGCTCAATGATAAGCGCAGACTTCATCTTGACAAAGTGCTCATAGTCTGTAAGGCTGTCCTCCTGCAGGTAGTTGGCCAGGATGTCATAAACAATGCGTTCCCGACGGTCCAGGTTCTCCTTCAGCTCCTTTGCATCCTCATGCTGTCGGATCAGCAACTTCCTCTTCTCAATCAACGTACGCTGAAAAGGAAAGAAACATTAGGATTTGTGAGGATGTGCCAAATTTTCTTTGAAGACCTTTTAACTATCTGATCATTTTCTAAGTTTTACATTCACTAACCCTCTCCTCAGCAGTGGCGTCCTCCTCCAGACTATTGAGGGCGTTCTCCACTCTGGCCAGACGGCCCGACAGGGACAGCAGCAGACTCACCACCTTGTCCAGGTCGCCTACAAACATCCTGAACTTGTCCAGCTCGTTGGGTTTGCAGACCTGTTGGACTCGGGTCTCCACCTCATCTCCCAGAGCGTTGTTGTCCAGGATGTCCTCCTGGAGACTCTCCTGGGCTTCCCGCAACACCTGGAGCTTCTTACTAAGGCTGTCGATCAGCTCTTGCTACATGAAAAACAGAAGAAACTAATAACAGCGTGGCTAAAACTGTTCAATATGTCAAAAAAGTTGTCAAAGACCCTTAGTTATAAATAATGCATTAGCCAAAGTTCTCAAAGGGATTCTAATTAGTTTGATTATTGGAATGTTTTATGGTAATAAAAAAATCCTATAACACTGAAGAATGTTCAGAAAATGGGAAGTGGGGTAGCCATTATTTGAACACAAAATATGTGTTCAGCCAGTGTATGGTACCTTCTTGTTGGCCAGATCAATATCTAGTTCGTCTTCTGAGTCTTCCTCCTGCTCCTGCATGTCCTTCATCTTGATGAGGAGTTCAGCTTTGGGAGCAGATGTGCTGTAATATGTAGAGCTGGTCACCATGGTGACAGCTGCTGCCATACTGTCCTCCTTTTCCCTGAAATACAAGTAACAGATGATGTTTCCTATCTCACCAAACCAAAATAAGAATACACAGGTCTTGCCAAAAGAAACTGATGAAACTCTTCAACCATTTATCAATTACTTGTAGCAAATAATTTCATCTTTTTAATCCATCACTTTGAACTAACTATTTCAACTTCTCTATCTTGTTGACTGATTTTCATTTCCTCTCAGTGGTAACATGTGGTGGTGTTTTAAGGTGTTATAACTGAGTCATACTGGAGGCACATATGCACAATGTAGCATATTGTAGCTGGTAGCCTACTGATTATTGAAATAAATCAGCATCACATCAATTTGGATGGTTCTATGTAGAGGTTTATTTGACTTCTCAACATAAATATGTGAATATATATATATATATATTATATATATATATATATATATTTTTTTTTTTTTCTTGTCTTTAAGATCTAACCATAATGTCTATTTTTTCCATACCAGTTGAGCTACCCCACAAAAGCTTTCATTGTACCCCCTGGGGTACAAGTATTCCTATTTGGGAGTCAGGGGTCTAATATCACCCAATGTGTGATATCCTCGCATCCATTTTCGATGTCATATCACCTTGACTGCCTCCAATGGTCAACCAACTTAGCTTTGGTAAGAGCGAGTTTTTAGGGCTCTCAGGACAGCGCTGTAGGTGTCAGTCAGCTACACAGACATTAGTCACGTCAGCTAGTTTCCTGTGGTGCTGCTCTGACTGGATGTCTGTGGCAGCTGTCATAACACTGTATCCGGTCAATATCACCACTTACGCTACAAAAAATGTTATGTTTTTGTCTGCTGATCTCTGACGGTAAGACTTGAAGCTCTGTGGTGTGAAATTAGTTGTTTTACTCTTTGTTCAGTTTTTGTAACTGAAACCACAGATGGGCAGAACAGGTAGTCCTATACAGCATTTTTGATAGTTTTAGGAGATTAATACAAAACGGTTTAAAGGCCTAATGGCCTTTTCCACAGTGATCCTAGCAGAACTGTGCAAGTCATTTATAGATAAGACTTATCTCTTATGAAGTCACCCCACATACTCAGAGAAAATACACCCTGTAGAGGTCAAATAAGGAAAAGTAAACAGGTGAACTATATATAAATTAAATGTGTCTTCAACAATGCCCTGTTGGTTATGTACAACATGTGGTTAGAACTACAGTGGGTCACAGATATTGCTGAGGCCATCTAAAAGCTAAAGTGTGTGGCTGACCTTTCCTCAGCAGGACGAGAGACTGTCTGTTTCGAGGGCACCTTCCTGCGCTGGTGAGCTTCTTCCAACAGCTGCTCCCCCTCAGGGAAGATACCTTCCATCAAATCCATTGTGGTCTTCATCTTGCTTTGATCCAGGATATCAGCTAGTGACTTGTCCTTCCCCATGATGTCCCTGGCCAGCTCCTCTCTTTTCTGATCATCTTCAGTCAGTCCTGTGGTCACAGCTATGTTGTTGCTACTTGGCTCGTCTGCGGGCTGCGGTGGCTGCTGACAATTGGAGTTGATCTGATCTCTGAAAGTGGTCATGTATGTGTCTCTCTGGGGCTTAGGGTCTGTCTGAGCAGCTGATAGAGTTTCAGGCTTTCTCTGCCGTGTAAAGGCACAGAAGACAGAGTCTTGCCCTGCAGCTTCCAGACTGCTGAACCTGTTTACACCAGGACCCTCAGCTTCAACAGCAGTGGGGTCACGGTGCTGCAAAAATGGACAATTTTCCTTCTCTGTGACTCCCTCTGAGTGGACAATCCTGATGGGCACTTTCTTCACTGTAGAATTTTGGCTTTCCATCACATGCTCCATCCTAAAATATCAGAGAAAGAAAAACGGACAATGTTATATAAAAATTCCAAGAAGTTTCTCTCGAAGAGGAGGAGAAAATCTCATGTTGCAGTTATTCCAGCCATATGATGATTTAAAGTTTCATTGCATGATGGCAACTGAGATTTTTTCCATGCCCAGTCTGCTGGAATATCCAAGACATGTGGACTCCTCCCACCACTTTGGTTTCTGGTAGCTGTAATAATCCTACGGTACAGTCAGAAGTTCACTGCAGATGATATCAATTAGTTCTGAATCAAGAAGATGAACAAACAGCTTCATGTTTGGGGCTGTAGACTACATTTTAAATTTTCAACATTTAGCTTAATTATGCGGAAACCGCCAGTGGCTTTTATAGACATGCAGGGAATCCCTCCAATTTACTGTGGCTTGATAGCACTCACATGTTGATTCTACAGAGGCAGTGACTCTCAATAAGGTCCTTTGTACATGTAGCATGAAGACACGAGAAATAAAAGAGTTTACTTTGTTCTAACTAAACCAGTGGTAGTGTGCAGATGCAGCAATGCTATGGCACTTTTGAATAAATCTCCTGTCTGATGAAACAAAAAAAGTTTACCTGTTTGAGCCTTCATCCTGCAGAGAGGCAGGAGGCTTGTCGCTGAGTCTCTGTGGGGAAAACTGTGGAGATGGTGAGCGCTGCCCCTCCATACTGTCCAGCCCTGAAGGTTTGCAGGAGGAAGCTGGGGGAGAGGAGGCAGGCTGAGGATTGGATGTTGGTAGATGATGTACTGCCCCTTGTCCTTTGTCCACAAGTCCTTTGCCCTGCTCAGAATCTCCCCTTGCAGAGTGGGTGGGGACAAAGGCGGAGTTAGGATCAGCGTTAGAAGAACAGTGGGTGAAGACTTCACCCTGAGGACTGGGGAAAGACTCGTGAGAGGTGACCTCTGGGCATATGGGAGGAGGTGGCTTCTCAAGTCCAGAGGGTTTCCTCCTTGGTCCGGACGGAGGCTCGTTGTGACTGTAGTCCCCAGGCTGAGTGAGGGTAGACTCTGTCAGACTGCGAGAGACAGATGTGGGTCTGTGGTTCACAGTAGCAAGAGCAACTCTGTGTCTGCAGTCAGGGTTGGCTCCTGTCAGGGGCGGAGGGGCTGGCACTGCGTAACGTTCAAACTTCACTGGTTTTTCTCTCACTTTACAGTCACAGGGCCCTCTGTCAGTGAACCTGAGGAACAAAACAGAAAGCTCTTAATTATACAGTGGGGCGGCACGGACTATCATCTGCAGCTCTATCAAATAATACACTGTGGTGGAGGACTTGTTCGTGTCTCCAGCAGCCACTATGATTATGCCAGCATGACAAGACACACGTCTCTCTCTCTCTTTTGCAAGCCTCCTCCCTGGTAACTATTCAGCTGGCAGCCTGAAGAGGAATATTTCAGTTGCCACAAAGTCTGCATAAAGGAATAAATAATCCTCCAGTGCAAAGGAGCAAGACCGGATCACTTTTTCCTGCCTGATTCACATTTACAATTTTAACTCTTTGGAGGTAAAGTCAGAAACGGAAGAAGAAGAAAAGGTCAATGTAGGAGAACTTAGCAGTTATAAGAGGCCTGGTAGTGAACTAATGGAGCTGAAGAAATTGGATTTGGACCAGTATTTTTTCAAGTCTTTAGCATAATATAACCATAAAACACAGTGGAAAGCTGTCATTACATGAGCCGTATGGGCTGTGTGGTAAAAGCATACAAACGTATCTAATACTGTATTTTCACGCACACACAGATTACACTTCCATGCCTGCTCTCATACAGATTCAATTAGGAAATCTCAGAGAACATTGACACATAAACAAGCTATTAAAGTTACACTGTAATGATTCTGCAGTCACAAGACACAGTACAACGACTTGTGGACAATCAGAGGCCATAACTAAAACCTCCCGAATGGAATTCTTACAAGCTGTGACAAGTTCCCCAATGAACAACTGTTGTTGATTCTTAAACCCTCCCTGGTGCCCCAGTCTCAGTCTCAGGATTTAGTATGAGAAAGTTTCCTGAGATAGACGTGAAACATGATGCCAGCGATATCTGGCGGTTATGTGACCAGGATGTAGATATTAAACCATTGACACATATTTATGACAGGAAACACAACTCAAATCCAAGTAAAGCAACTTTTCAGTGTCTGCATAATAAAGTATTTCTTAAGCCTTTTTGCAGAGGTGCCCCAAAATTACAACTGTTTTCTCTGATCCTTTCAAAGTGTATACACCACTACACTATTTTTTTTGCAACCTTAGGAGACAAGAATATATTCTGGATGTTTTCCATTATTACAAATGTTGTTGCTGTTGTCAGTAGCCATGGAAACAACTTAAGCATAGGAATACAAGGAAAACATAAAAAAACAAACCAAAAAGATTACCAACTCACCCAAAGTGATGTTTTACTGCTTTCATTTCCATGGCACAGAGGTAAAAGCAAATGCACTGTCTGTCTGCTGGCTCTCTGTGACAGAAGCCATCTGTTGGTATCTCTTTACACCTGTATCAATAACACTATCTGGGTGGAGCACACCTCACTTAGCTCCTCTCTCAGTCATCTGAATGACAATAAATTCCTCTGCCCGGTTGTTGTAATGCAAACATCAGCGTCATATTGTGTGTCTCCAACAATGAGGTTGCTCAAGATGGGATACTCTACACCCTTTAACAAGTTTCTCCAGTGGGAATTTAAATAATGCACAAAGACTCCTGAATAACTGGTTACAAACCATCAAGTAATCCTGACTATATCAATAAACATAGTTTAAGCATCATTCTAAGTAATCAGAGACAACGTATTTATCATATCAAAAAAATAAAAGTTATTAGATGGTTATTGAAAAGTTGACATTTGCAAAACGTCTGACTCCATTTTTATAAAAACTGGCATTAACAATAAAAATGCTCACAGCGCCTAGATCAATTAAAACCTAATAGCATAAACCTTAACCACAAAAGCTGAAATCAATTTGCAATAAAGTGATACTCCACTAATTTAGTTTTTTTCATTAAGTTGAGGGAATCACAAAAAAGCAGAGTAAAAAAAGAAGGGTAAAAAAAAAGTTTAAAAAAAAAATCAAAGCAGCAGAAGCTGAGATAACCTGGCTTTTGTCTTCAGCTAAGAGTCAAGCTCCAAAAAAATAATGGAGACTAAATTTCCCATAATGTATCTCTCTTTTCTCTTCTTTTTTTAAATAAACTTTTCATTGGAACAAGATTTCTGTTCAAAATTTTTAGTTTCAGGCCCAAGCTGAGATGACGCTGATGATGTCATCAAGGTTATTTTTCTTGGCTGGACGACAGCAGCGAGGCCTGTCCTAGAAAAACATCAATGACTGATGCAATGAGTGAGTGAATGGTGAAGTAATGCTATTTTGTTTTTGTTTTTTTTTTCCACAAAGAAGCCACTAGCAACAAATATAGCAACTTTCTGTACAAACCATAGCTACTTTCATAGAAGTAAGTCGCCAGTATTACCTCATTAGCACGAGGTTGGGCTTTCCCTCGGTGGACACACCTCTTTATGCTTCTCATTCAATTGACCCAATGGCAGCTGCGTAGAAGTGAATGTATTAACTATTATAACAGGCTGGGTAGTACTCTCAGTGACAAGTAAGGTAAACTTGGTGGAGTGCACCTTCAATTGAAGGAAAAGATAAGTGTGACTGGATGCATCTAGATTCCACTCGAAGGCTGACTCTTGGAAAAATATTCAATACTTAATTCTCCGCCTTTCAAAATAAAGGGAAGAACATAAGAGAAGTGGACAGACACAATAGCTGACATCAATAACATTACTAAATAATATTTCACTGTTTTCACTGAGTTAATATGGGATCATCAAAGGATAGAATGAAATCATCAGTGTTACCTGTAAACACATCTACCTTGCCCATAAAACAAACAGTCACCAAGAAAGCAGGTTTAATCCAGGGTAATCAAACCACTTTATAGTCACAGACAACCTCATATTATTGAGGTTGGTTATTGAAACCTTCTTCCAGTGTTATACAAAATTCCAACCAAAGTTGGAGTTAAGATTTTCATACTTTTTCCCCACTGAGTAAAAAATTAATTTTCTCCAACAAGTTATGTTTAGAGGTCAGTCTGTATTTAGCTAGCCATAACCACCTACTTTGAAACTGAATTATTTGTAGCCTTCACCTAATTGTTTGAAAGAACCAACAGTTTTCCATAATTCTTTTTTTCTTTAGACACAAAGGCTAATGTTTGCAGCGAAAGTAGAGGGTCTGTGAGACAATGCTAATGAATAGTAATGTCAGCATGCTAACATGTTCAAAATGAAAATACTAAAATGGATCTTGCTAGATGAAAAGTTACTGAGGGTTTACAATTCCTCCCGAGGGGGACGTGACTGCCTGTACCAAATTTTATTGCATCCAATTTAGTAGTTTCAAGACGTTTCACTAAAAAACACAAATGTCAATCTCATGTTGGCATTACATAAAAAGTCAGGGGATCATTAAATTCGACTGGATTTATCCTCCGAGGACCATGAAGGTTTGTACAAAATTCCATGCCAATCCATCTCATAGTTGTTGAGATGTTTCATTCCGGACCGAAGTGGTGGACCGTAGAGCCATGCCACAAGCATGGCTAAAAATCCAATTATGCAAAGTACCAGATCTTATTGATGGTAATTTCATGCCTTCAGACTGGCCCCCTAAACTCAAGTCCCCATTACATTTGAATAGAGGGCTGAAGAAATACTTCCTCACTGTCACAGACATGCCTCGCCTACACCAGTAAGCCTCCACTGAACGACACAAAGCGCAGCCAGAGAGACGGCTTATGTTGTCACAGCTGCGCCAAGGCAGGGCCACTGGTATGCTGTGACAGATTATAAAGACTTCACTGTTCCTCTACGATCTCACTCTTTTACTGATAAAGCAGAACAGATATCACACTCAATATACTAATACAATTATGAAGAGACTGGTACTAGTTAAAAATAATAAATGAAGCAGTCAAATAGCACACTGTACTTTATAGTATAGCAGATCCTAGAGTCAAAAAAAAGAAAATAAATGCAAAATAAATAAATACTTAAATAAATAAATTAATACACATTTTTGAATTTGTATGCTTGGACTATATAGTTAAGACATCACACAGTCCCACCGCCATAGATGCTGATATACTAGAAGTCTACACATTATGAGATTTACTCACCTTGTGGCAGAGCTGAGCAGTTCAGCAGCTTTTCTCTCTGTTTGAGAATACTCAGTCTCTGACTTCCTTGCAGGAACTGGAATCTTCTGCAAATAAAAGTTGAACAAACATGTAGCCTGTTACATATATAAATATATACACACACACACACATATATATATATATATATATATATATATATACCAAAAAAAATCAACAATAATGAGGCTTCCAGCTATCCCATGAGCCAAGTTATTGTCTTATGTTAATTACTCTAATAAACTCGTGCTGCAGCTTCCTGGTATTTCACTGGGGAAAATAATCAGCAGGTTGATGCCCCTCTCGCTACCTTAAGCTGAGGGTGTGTCATTATGAACAAACATAGATTAATATTTGACTTAGCTTTTTCCTTTGTTCGTTTCACTTCAGTCAGCATGTTTATCTCAAGATGTAAAGCCACCTCAGGGGCTTCATACAGTTGCATTGCAAAATCATTTAAATGATTAAAACAAAGGTAAAACCGAGAGACCTCTCAATTTTTGATTATTCCATTAAAATGTCTGTTGAAGTAATTTTGAGATCACAAACATTCTGACTTTGTGTCTCACCTGCCCATAGATGTCAGCTGTAGGAGAGGATCTGGATCTCTCATGGAAACCAGTGGATTTGGTTCTCTCCTCTGGTCCTGGATCCAGGATGTTATCAGCTGACCGGTACCGTCCAGAAGCTTTTGTTTCAGGGGGTTTCTTCTGGATATTCCACCTTGCCTCATACTCAGCAAAGGTGCCCAGTCTTTGCTGGTCTAGGACGGACTGATTGTTTGCAGGGTAAGGAACTCTCTGGGCCTCCTCAATGTACTCTCTGCTCTTGATCTCTTTCATTGTGTCTCCCGCTGCACTTATGAAGGTGTGATCTTGGCCTTTGTTCTCTTTATAGCTTTGAGGGGCCGTGTGATTGGGGAACCCTGATTTTCCACTTTCTTTGAAGAGCTTCTGCCGGTCTAGTGAGGAGCTTGTATTTTCATTGCAGGGGAGATTTTCTTTCACCCCAACTTCATGGATTTTGTCTGGTTCAGAGAAAGACCTCACCTTCTTTTCTGCAGGAAAACGCTTCCGGCCCCCAATGCGAGTTACTTGACCGGTAGGAGGTCCTGATTTGCTCATTACTGATTCTGTGACAGTTGGCAGAGGGATGACATCTTTACGGGCCAGCGCTGAGGAAGGGTAGTTCGGTAAGGCTTCCGCTACAGGGTTCTCGACTAAGACAGGCTCCAGGTCTTTCCTCATGAAAGAGGTAGCCTTGAGAACCCTAGCTTGTGCTTCCTTCAGATGATCCTTGTAGGTGTTGGTGAAGGATCCATCGGCAGAAGCTGGGATGGTGCTTTCAGTGGATTTCCAGACATCCTGATCTTCTTCAGTCTCACCCTCAGCATTGGGCAGAATAGCTTCACTCTTACTTTTCTGCAGCTTGGCTCTTCTCATCTGGATTTCATTCCTTAATGTTGTGGCAAAACGATCGCTGCGTTTTAGCTGCTTGCTTTCAAGGGACTCCTCAAAGATTGTGACTCTTGTTTTCTCATTTTGGTCTGCAACAACCATGGATAGAGAGTGCAGCATGGGGGTTGCCTTGGGGCTGATTTTCTTGCTCACTTGACTGTGATATCTAATGTCTTTGGGTATTTCTCTGTGCTGTAGTGGGAGAGACCTTCGCTGTTCAGATTGTCTGGTAGGAGGGTAATTCACATACTGAGATTCTGTATTTTGTGTATTGTGTCCTCTCTGGCTCCCCCTATCCTCAGAGCAGGGTTTAGGTACAGAGGTTCCTATTACAGTGGTAACTTGGGGTTTGCTGTATCCATTACTGTTGTTACTGTGCGGGGAGTGTTGTTGGGGCAGATGATACTTTACTTTGGTGACTGTCTCTGGGCTAAGAGAAATACGCTCACTTTCACTCTGTGCCAGGTCTGCACCTGTGACACTTCTTCTATCCTCTGGGTTTCCAGACATCAGCTGGGGTGTAGGCTGCGTGGGCTGGCATGTTGTGACACCGTAGTGACGGCAATGTCCACTGCTGTCAGTGTTTTGGTCAGTGACTGCGGTAGAGGAGGTGCTTAGGTTTCTTCTCTGGTTTTGACCAAAGTGTTGTGCAGAACCATTAGTAGGCAATTCTTGCATGCTACAGTGGTAGCCACCTAAGTTCTGTGGCTTTGGTATAGACGTAGCCAAGGACTGAGAATAAAAAGTGCTTTTGTCACTATGGTGTCTTTGATGGTAAGGCTGGCCTTGGCGAACATCACTGCTGGACAGGGAGTACTGCTTGTTTGAGCTGAACTGGTTGTGGCTAGATTTATCAGAGTAAAAACTGTCACTGTCTTGGCTGCGGCGATTTTCAGTGGAAGACTTACAGGGAATATGTGAATCAGGTCCCTCAGGGTGAGCTATAATGAGCCCCCTTTCATGTACCTTAGTTGCAGCAAAACTGTCACTGCGTGCAGGTGGAGGGGGTGGGGGAGGGGATGGGGATGCAGTCTTCTTTTTCTCAGGGACATGCCAAACAGGTCCAAAGCTTGTTCTACTTGAAGTGGAATGGCGGGAGCCGGCAGGGTCCTCAATCTGTGGAGCCTCACAACCTGTGCTAACTCCTGGCATCTGAAAGCATGTAAGCCTATCATCCTGTTTGCCTCCCTCAGTCAGGCTTTGGCTGTTTCTACCATTGTTGTGCTTTCCTCCTGCTTCCCACTGGCTGACTTTATAGAGCATGTTCTCTGTTGAGGCAGCATTACTCTTTGAGAGGGTGTAGTCTGGTGTGCCAGAACTGGTGGAGAAGGAGCTGTAGGCTGAATCTCGTTTCCCCCCTCCAAGGTGCTCCATACTGTTGTTAGACTTGGCAGGTGAGAGCTGACCAGCAGGGTATGGATGTGAGACATGCTCTAGACTGTCCATACTGCCAAGAGAGCTGAACTGGTCAGACACTCTGCGTAGGTTTGTCTGCTCCCAGCCAGAGGAGAGATCAGTTGAGGATGAGCTGGGAGTTAATGAAAAAGGCAAAATATGTAAATCAGAAAACAATTACCTTTTTTTCTTCTGTAAAAAGTAGACATTTACCTAAGGATTTCTGTTGGCAATTGAGTTATGAATTATGGGCTCTAATGTGGTACAGTCATGGCCCTTTCATGGCAGTCACTTTTGGATCTAATTAATTATTAGTTATTTGGCAAAACAGCTCATCAGCTGGACAATATAGCAATACAGTAGCACATTAACAGTAGCAAACTAAATGCACTTTTTACAGTAATGTCTTTATATTTAAATTCATAATTACATGTTTATATTAGGTGTATAGAATACTGACTGTCAATAAAATTAACCTTCAAACCATCTACCCATCTGAGCAAATGCATAAAAGCGACTTTATAGGACTTTTCCTTGGTATTGCTATTTCGTCATTTACAGTTCACTGATCACAAAACCTTTATAATTTTTAATGGATATCTTGGAAATTAAGAGGTCAATTTGGAAAGGAGAGGCGCATTGCACATTGTCATAAAAATATATTGATATCTAACACTTAGACTCAAAAGGCAAACTTCAAGATCCCAGAGTTACCTTGCATCATATCTGGTATGCCAGACTGGCGTGGGTGGAGACTGTGTTTTGGCAGTCTCTGATTGGCTTTCATTGAACTTGGTGGAGTGCCAGGAGTGAGGCCTGCTTATGGGTTCATTCCGCCTGCAGAGAGGGTGAAAATCACAGACTGGATTAAGGACCAACCCCTTATGGAAAACAATATGAGTGCTCCAATATATGAATCTGTAAAACTTAAAGTTACAAATATAACTAGTTCTGCAACTCTGCTGCTACTCCACAAGAAGATTGTTTTTACTTGTTTTACTGCACTTATAGAGGCAGTGACTTGCTGCATTTTTTATATTCACATTTACAGTAGGAAACGGTTTTTGAGGGTTTTTATCTGCATCTCTGCACATTCACAAATTTTGTACAGCTGTCAGTTATGCACATGAAACATACCCTTTAAAGTGGTTCTTTCTGAATTGCATGTCAAGAGAAGGCAAATAGTACATATGAGCATAAAATGACATGAACCAAAATCAAAAACATTTTAATTTCCTTATCAGTGCGGAGACTTACATGCATATACATGTCATGAAAAGACAGTGTATTACATGCTCTTCAAATGGGACAAACATCATTCATCTAAAAAGAGCATGCCAATAAGGACAGGTAATACACCACAGGAGAGTGAGAGTTGCTATGAGAGGTATGAAAATGATGTTATTACTAGAATAATGATTAATGTGATTATGGGCACAAGACAGACAGGAAGGGAAGGGAGGAGAGGAAAGGGAGGAAGAATACTACTGATGACGATGAATCCACAGAACTGTACCTCATTGAACTTCGCAAAATCTTGGTGAGAAAGCTTCTTGCCACATGCACGTCATTCTCTGAGGGCATTTTCTGAGCTACAATATCCACCATTTTCATATTCCTAGGCAGCAGGGGGAGGAACACATATACCAAGAGCTCACCGACAATTGATTGGACTCACATTAGAAGACAGGACAAAAACGATCTGACATTTAGACTGTTGGTTTTGATTGTTGAGCGTTAAAGGTTAAAGGTTAATGAGTTGTGTAGGTCAATGTATCAAAATACCACCAGACAAATGTTCTCTAATCCAACTGCATTATCACAAACTTCTCTTAGTTTGCCAGACCATGATATGGAGTCTACAGAAGTTTAAATGGTTGCTGATACGTGGTATTTTAGCTCCCTCTCCTGGTCAAATTTGAATCTACTCATGTTGTCACATATTTAACTTCCATAGAAGTTGAGAAATAGGAGAAAAAAGCTATATGATTGACCTTAGACACAACAACAGCAATACTAAAATGAGTCGCACAGTTTCTCTCTTCTCCCATTAAGCTCATTACCAAACTATTACATTGCTGAGGTGAGCTGGTTGTGCTCAGACTTTGCCATATGTTCCCAGGGGGAACACGACCCCAGCATGGGGCAGGGGGCTTAAGAGAATAGAGAATCTCTTATACAATCAGATCAGCAACCTCACCCCTCAATCCAAGCTGTCGTCTGCCTCCCAGACAGCATTTCTGTCCTCTGTGAAGTTCAAAATTGACATCATTTGACAGCCTCAGAAGACCTCAGTCGTCCTTTAGTTTTTTGCAGTTATACTTATAGTAATAGTGAAAATGAAATTTGCATAATGTGTGGAGTGAAAGAGAAAAGCCTGGGGTCATTCAATTAACACTATACTGTATACAGTTTCATCCCACAAATTTATGGACTTAAAAAAATAAGTAAAACAAAATCAGTGTATATTAAGATAGGTAGGGTTATTTTCCTTGTGACTTTCAGAAAGCTTTTGCACATAAGCCCCTTTAACAAAAGACTATGTAAAATAGTCGAGTACTAATTTCAAAAGACTTTATCCACACCAATAAACACTTGATAAATTTTATTTTTAGCCCCGTCCTAGTAAGGTCAGTTTATCGGTTTATTGCAAAATAGCTTCAACTTTGGTAACTACTCTTACTGAGAGGGGACACTGAACATTTGTGTTATACTGGTAAAGAATTTTAGACAAAGCATTGCTTGCTTTCGTTCTCATTGGATTCAAGACTTGCCCTACAAAGCCATGAGGTCAAAAGGTCTCGCACCCTCAGTCACCTTGTCTAAAGGCTTTCAGTGATCTGTCGACAAGAGGTCCAAACAACAGCTTTCCTTAGATGATGACCTGAAAACAAACTACTGGGTTTAAATAAATAGAATAAGTTACTAGATTTGCACCCTAAAGATTTAAAATTTTCAGGCTGAGACAGAGATTTGGTTTAGCTGCATAAAATGGGACAATACCACAAAATTAATTGTGGATTAGAGGTAAGGCCTATCTAGAGGACAAAGAAAAGCCAACATGGAGCTCAGTCTTCCTTGTCCCCTCACAGTCCGTGTTTCTGGGGCAGTAGGAGCTAGCCACACATGGCGCCTGCTATTCGTATGCAAATGAGTCTGGTTTTATTAGGCCTATCGTCAGGGCTACAGCTGGGCCAGCACAGATATGCTAGGAAAGTGAATCAGTTGGCTAGAATGGGGGCAGGGGGGGAGACGGTGTTCTGTGTGATCAGTTTGGAGCCATATCTCACTTTAAATGTGTTTGGTAACAACCAGTCCACACATTCAAAAATATACATCTTGTACAGAGGACTTGTTGAGCATCCTGAAAAACTAATGGCCTATTAATTAATAATACCTTCTAGCTGAAATGCTGGTGAGAATATTTAAAGATGATTTGGTTTTACCTATAAGCCTTTTCCCCTCGAAGATTAACTTGCATTTGCTTTTGAAATGCTAAGTCTTGCTGATCATGGCTTAACCTAAATGAAGGATGACCTCATACCAAATGATAAGACAAAACACATTCAAAACAATAACAGTATTAGGGTCAGAAAATGAAGCAAAAGAACTCCCCAATATGTTGACTCATTCATCAAAACATAACAAGACAACAAGTTGCAGGGATGACTACCCTCAAACACATAAGTCAAAAAGTTTAGGGCTCAACAAGTCAATAAAACATAAATCAGAGATTGTTTTGACTCACCAAACATCAGGATGAAGGGATTCAAAATGGTCACAAAGCAGAACTGTATATTTCGACAGACCAAAAAATATTAATAGACTGGATCTCAATTTGGGAGTCCAGTTGTATCCATGTGCTGGTGTGGCACCGCATTCCACTCACACTTCAAAGACAGGCCAAAATGAAGAGACACGCAGGCCACTGATGTCTGAGCATCATTGCACAGCTCTAACACAGATCTATCTCCAAACACACACTAACCTACTCCTCAGAAACATTATAATCAACACAGAATGGTCAATACTAAAACTAAGTTCACCTAGCAGAATTAGTTTGACAAGAGGGGAGATTTCCTTCAGGATTATGGGGGTTTTTACCCCTGAGAGCGGGTGAAAGAGTGCACAGAGAAGGAGGAGGGCTATTGTGAAAGCCAGTCCCCTTGGAGTATTCCCCTACCTTGCCTCGTCTCATTGGCTCTAAGGGGCTAATATGCTAATGATGGGATGAAATGCCGGACTCTTCCCATCTCCCCTGTTGTGAGGCAGACAAGCATTTCTACCATTACCATGGCAACATGTTGATCTCTAGGGTGCAAGGGCACCCAGTTTCCTGAAAGCTTTGGGTAATGAGCATTTTAACTGCCGAAGCAGGGGTGTTAACAACACATGGCAAATACAGTTTGGTATTCCAAACTTCATCACATTTTGTTGTACTCATTAATTCAGGTTTAGTTTAATTGGGCTTGCATGTTGGAAGATGTGAGAGAGAATATAAATCAATTCCTAATTAAACCTCATGCTCACTGGTCTTAAAGTGCCACATGAGAATTTTTTTTCTTCTTTTACTGTCACCTGTTACTAATAGGCAATATTTAGATTGTATTTAGAGGTTGGATTCAAAAGACTGTGATATAATGGGTTCTGTTTAGTTTAATTAAGAAACGGTATTATTCTTACTGACATAAAGTGCATACTTTACTCTTATTGTGCTGATATTTTATTTGATGTTCCTTTTTTATAACATGATTATTAATGTTGATGAGTAGTCTTATCACCTCATGCTATGCATAAAGTATGCTTTAGTGCAGTAAGTCTGAAATACAAAAATAAACTTTTATTTTGTTTATTTATTTAAAAGGACCAATAAACTTTTCTGTTAGTGTGCTAGTGTTAGTGACCTCTGTAACTGAAATTGACTCCTGAGAATGTTCCGTTCTGTTTGTATAGAGACCTGGGAGAAATTATTGTCAGCCCTAAATTTTAAGTACGGATTTAGAATATATTGAGAAATAAATGCAGATCAACCAATTCCGTGTGATATATTATTATATATAATATTTTACTAAAACATCCAAGGTTACTGAACAAAAGATAAAAAAAGCCTCTAAAAATTTGTTGTAGCAATCTAGAGGCTTCTTACATCTTTTTGCTGGCATTTTCTACCATTCTTCCTTTGATATGCTTTTAAGTTTGCAAGAGTCCTTTCTGCAATGGCAGATTTGAGCTCTCTCCAAAGGTTTCAAATGATGTCTATTTTTATTTGATTTTTTTGTGCCAGTTTACCATTCTCCTTGTCGTCTTAACAAGTGTTTTTTTCTTATTAAAATGTGCCCTGGCACACCAGCAAGAGTACTGGTGACAGGAAAGAGATTAGCAAAACAACGGTTTCAACCTGAAGCGGATAAGAAGGAAGTATAATTCACAGTGAGGGAGGTAATCAACCATACAGTGAGGAATATTGTGAGGTATAATAAATGATAATAAATGATAAATAATACATTTCATTGTAATTTTAACAAAAGCATTCCATATCATGTTTAATGTTAACCATTTCACATAAGTACTGATTTGCTGATCTCAAAAGATAGAGATGGACTCAATTACTGTTGTATTATATTTGGCTAGATGTGTCTCAGGCCCTAACTTGAGATATTTTACACAGTTAGATTTCAGTCTGTGCATACTGCATATTAAGTGCATTTACACCCTCCTTTAAAGGCAGAAAACCTAGTTTATGTCTGAATATAGTTGATCAGGACTCCACCCTATATATAGTTTACAGTCACTGTTAAGCATTTTAAAATTTAATCTTGGTGCCTTTGGTGAAGGAATCAACTATATTGTCTCCATTACACAAAACACAAAACCAACTGTTGCATTACGTACAGTATTACTGCCGAAAATTGCAGAGGCTAAAAAAGGTGAGATGATGGATTCCTTTTGGTCCCTGAGGGTCTGACAAAGGCCTTCTTCAGCAGACCCCACAATCAAACCAGTCATTTTTCGGGTGAAAGAGGTGAACCGTGAGCAGTATGTAATGACCAGCACATTCCTGGGCTGAGTGGCATACCAGCTGTCAAGTCACCAGCTGCCTGCACTGACCCAAAGCCCAGAAACACCTGGAACCTTTTTGTCTGAGGCTGAGGGTTTCAACAACATCACTAAAACAAAGTCCTCCATGTCCTGCATCTTAAAAACAGTTAATTGTTACAGTTCAGGGGTGATAATGTCAGAAAGTACAAGTATTACTTCACCCACAACCTGTTGCTGGGCCTCACCTTCACTTGTTACCTACTGTTGAGTATCATGGCTTATGTGTAAAAGACATCAAAACACAAGTCGAGCAACAACAACACTGTTGTGGACTGTAATGACTACCCAACCACAAAAATTCCATATACAATATCATTTATAGTATACTAGTTTGAGCAAACTTTGACAAAACTCTCAATAAAAAAAACTATTTATTAAATATTTATGTAAGGTCAGCCATGGCATGCTCTGACTGTAGTTCTTTGAAGATGATCTTCCCCATTAAGAGTACTTATAGCTGCTATGTGATGACAATTAGATGATGTGATGATGTTAAGGAGTGATTTTCCACTGAATAAGAGAGAGTAATACTTTAAAACAGGGTGAAAATGTTACACTGTAGTTACCACAAAACTGGTGATTATCGTGTAAATATCACCCATACAATATGTAAAGCCTAGCCAAATAGGCAAAATAAAAACACTTGTGTCCAACACTGAATGTTTACCAGACATATCTCATGAAATGGTCATCAAGAACTAACATTTCTTCATGTCACATTGTGAAAAACCCATTACAGTTCAAACTAAGTATATTTCTTCTTTGATTGGACTTTTTTTAAAGATTTGATTGATACTTTCTTCCTGTAAAACTAGGCACATCCACTTCAAGGACTTGCTGTCAACTCACCTTGGCAATGGAACAAACCAAAAAGAAACAGAGGGGTGCAGTTAAGACTTGGCAGCACTGAAATCTCTAAACTATGATTTCCTCAGCTGAGACCCGAACAATTTTAAGAAATCTACTTACTACAAGAATTCCCTGCACAACGTTCCAAACATACTACATAGGCCTATTTAGAAAACAAAGACAAGTAAATGTAAGCCACTGCACTGCAGCCCCTACTGAATGCTTACACTGTAAGTTAGGCCAATAAGCTTTTCTGGGTATAATTGGATTGTGCACCGAACCTCCGTGCAAGCGTCACTCATTGGAAAGAGCCACACCGATGTATTGTGATATTGAAAACAGCATTTTTGATACCCCAACAACTCAAAAAAGCTTTACCCCTCTGCAACAATAGATGGTCTCTTTCAGTGCTAAATAATGAAGCATATTAGTGACTATGCTACACTGTAATAGTGCCAGAAGGGGTAAACCAAATGCCACAACAATCTTCAAGCTCCATGTTGTCAAGGCTAAGGATTCACTCTACTGTAAGTTGCATTTTCTGCAAAAACCTCCAAGGAGAGAAAAGGAGGGTAGTCCAGACTGTCGGGGTCCTGATAGAGAATGAAATTCTAACTGCCCTAACCTAGACATGTAGACAGAATAATGTGAACACATTATGAAAAAAAAAGAGTTCTGGTGATCACTGCTGCAATATACACACATTCAAGGAAACACTGCACAGTTTTTAGTGCTTCAAATTATCAGCTTTCCTGTGAATTCTAATTACACTAGTCAAAAAAAACGACAAATGAACAAAATAAAAACAAAGTGTCTCTTCTACTTTTTGTTGCTCTCAGTTTTCTTGCTCTCAGTTTATAAAGCTGCTTTGAAGACAAGCACAGTCCATATATGCGTCGGTCATATATTACTAACTAGAATTCAACTTAGAATTTGCCACATTTAGCCAAATTACTTTTGAATTGCCAGTTAGTAAAGCATAACAAAAACAAGCTGGAGTCCATGTAAATGCAAAGTGTCATTCTGGGACAGTTATATTGTTTGGCCAGTTGTTGGCAAGTTTTAAAAAGTTTGTTAAAACTTTAGAGATTTCCTCATTTGATATACTGACGTCAAAGCACAGAATGTGTGCACTAGTTCTGTCGAGGCACGTGCAGAGACGACAAGATACTTTCCCACAGATAACACCGATCTGTTCTCTCTGTGATGTGTGACAAGCCTCACCCAAATGACATTACAACAACCGTCTCACATTAGTCACTGCATGCAAAATACATGACTTGCTAAATCAAGCTCCTCCCTTCTGCTGTCTGTAAAGAAACCACACCTGTAGACATAAGCAGGTTCTGACAGCTTCTTGATCGCCGTTCAACTCTCAACCATTATCCATAAAATTAAAAGAAAGGCGTTTCATTGTTGGCACCTGCATGCTTAGACACATGTTAAGCTGTGGACAAACATCAAGGTTCCACCAGGTACAGGTAGTGATGTGGAATGTTACACTGTAATACATTTCCAAACCCCAACATCAGTTTTCTACAGAAAATGCAGACTGCAGTTGGATGAAAAGAAGAAGAAATGGAATTGGAACTGAAGCTTTGAGGTTCTGTAATGAACCATTATCATTTTGTTGTTTCCTGAATTCGACACAAACTTGTTATTGTGGCCCTGGAAAATGACTGACTGGAGATGCTATTTGAAAGTATCAGAGCAAAGTAAGTACTTCAACACAGACAAGTGGAAGAAACTAAGAGTCCTGTGGACATAAAATCTGTCTAAAATATAGAATGAACAACAAGACTTGGCCTTGTTTGGAAATGTCTTTCACCATTTTCACAAGCCTACTGAAATGACAGTACCCAGATCCTTCAGTTATGCCCCCTCTCTTCTTTAGTGTAATCTTTCCAGTGTTAATTTCCTAGTCTTCCTCTGTACCAAAATGAAAAATACAACCACATGCAAAGATGTCATGTCAAAACACAGATGGATCTGCTGGCATCCTATACCAGCTGATTAGCAAGTGATTAGCAATAATACAGGACACTGGAAATGCTTAGTAATATTTGTACTGCTTGTTGGTCCATTTTCAGTTCTTTTACTGTCCGATTTTTCATTTCTCACACTACAATACTACATAGTAAGTGGGTAGCTGTATTAGAGCATATTAGATTATTAAATTATTAGATAATTTGGCAGGAACCCAAATAAGAAATCTTCAGGAGGTAAATGATAATAAACATTTGTGAAATACCACAAAATTTACTAATGTCTGTACCCCTAAGACAGCAAAAAAACCAAAAGAAAACAAAAAATGTTAATTGTTCCATTATCTATTGGCATATATCACATTCTTGTCAAAAAGTCATCCGAGTTTGCTCTTTTTCCTGTATAACAGTGAAACATTTAATTATTTATGAAGACTCATCTCTGAACTCGGGGCGTATACATACATTCATCCGATCAAATGTAACAACCCTGCCTGTCCTATCAAACTGTATGTGAAATGAGCTCGTTGGATGTAGTAGCTCTGTAACAGCTAAGACCCACCCATTTTTCAAGCAATCCAATCAAACATGAAGGAATTTATTCAAATTCCTCTTGTAACTACATCAAGCACATTATGCTGTTTCGCTCAGAAAGACATCACATTCCCTTGGGGATTATCCATTAAGATTTTATCGCTCAAAAACCCATTGTTAATCTAATTCATCAGAACTGTGTGGGTGTTGTTCGATCAGATTTTATTGACATTTAAATAACACAAGTAATGAAATAGACAAAGACTGTAACTGACAGTAATGTATCATTGTATTTAGATCCTATAATACACATGTCTATTGAGAATAAAACACAATGAGTGAGACTAACAGCCACATCCTTGTGATAAATGGTGAGTGGTACGCTAGGATTTGTTCAGGGATTACGTTATATGATATGATACAATACAGAAAGAAACGCAAACGGCTAAGAGAGACAATGAGAGTTGTGTTTTAAACAAAATAAAGCCATTTGTAAAAAGGCTTCCAGGACTCAGTTGAAAATGATTCATCAATTCTGAAAGATAGGAATACTGAACATACGACAAAGTCAATAAGTCACAACTACTGGCCATTGACAAAAGAGAGAATGTAATCATTTACTGTGGGATTAGTGTTCATCAGCAGTGTGTTCTTTTTTGAAAGGAGAAAGAGAAAGAATGAGAGCTGTGTTGCAAGTGCAGCTAGCAAAGAAAACAATGCAAACTAGAAATGTCTTATCACCAAGGGCGTGAGACCAATTGACAAGGAGATGTACTGAACTGCTACAAAAATCTCAGTGCGATATAGGTTCATTTGCATCATAACTTCCCCTTGTCTGTCATTCCCACACCTCCCTGCGTGGGATCTAACAGAAAATGATGTCATCCACAACCTCTCTTCCCTCTTTTAAGTCGATTGTGGTTAAATCTGTCACACACCATGACCGCCTGATGACTGCAGCGCACTACAACCTGGTAAAACAGGCTGGTTCAGCTAACAAACTCAGTGATAGCTTAAAAATCCCAGAAAGCATGATAGTCTACAGATACACTGTGCCAACAAACAGCTGCAAGGGCCAGGATCCTTTGCCTATACTCCTCCGTCACCCTGGTTTGTTGGAAATGTTACCATGGTGAGTTGTTACGCTGAGGGGGTGATGCACTTGTGACAGCAGCAGATGGGGGAGGAGAGGGTAAGGAAGGGGACCACGGCTTGGTTACCTACCTCTTCACCACCAGACTGAGGGTCTTGTGGGAGCCTTTCACTAGGCAGATTGCCTCCTGTCTATAGCCGCTCAGGGGAATCTCGTTGATGTTGACAAGCTCGTCTCCCACCTGGAGACACACAGCTGCTGCCTTGCTGCCCTCCTCAACCTGGTAGAGAAACACGGCAGTTGGAAAAGAAGAGAATGTAATATTTTACAGAGACACCAAGATGATTCAGAATGCCAACTTCTGTTGGCACGCTAGCTGGTTAGCAAGTTAGTAGCCAGGATTTAGGACCGTTTTAAAGATTTTTATTTGACAGTTAAGAGACAGACACGTGGGCAAGGAGAAGGGTGTGAAACACAGCAAAGCCCCCCCCCCCCAGGAATGCAGTTATGTAGTAACTCTCTACTATGATTTAGGACACCTTGGCAATGTTAAGCCATTTTAGTAACTCCTCCTTTTTGATGTCTTCTTCTTTTCCTCTGTATATTAATTGGGCAAGTACTTCTAGTTCATTGTTTCATGCTTTTCTTAACTATATGACTCATCTTTTATCTGAGAACTTACATTTTAGGTCTCTGTGCATCATCTGTGATGTGGATGGGCAGACAGAAAGGAGCCATACTGCCCTGCCACATGCTGTCCTCCGTTTCAATCGCCTATCTCTAGATTCATCACAGTTATATTTGTGGAACAGTCATTTTAAGACAAGATTCAGTTTTTAAAGTTTAGAGTCTGCCATACTATTGCTCCTGCATTGCCTGAGTTGGCTCAGGGTCTTAACAAATGATGCATTAACTCATTGAACATTAGGGGAAAGCCCTAGTTTACACTAATTCCTGTTCTATACCAACACTAAACTTTCAATTTATAGCTGTAAGCTGGTAGTACAATAGTTTATTTGTGAAACGTGCAGAAACACCAGCAACTTCTCTCTGTTTGATAAGAGCAGAGACTGACATATGCTTGTTTGAGTGGGAAAGGTGTGGGAATTCAGAGGAAACTAGTTAACATCTAACAAATGTCTTTATGAACCTCTTTATAAACCTCTTTATTGCACATCAATCATGACATGTTTACTTATTTCTGCTCATCATAATGGCAAACAGGAACACAGAAAATATGAAATTTAAAAGTGGATGACAAGAGACTTCTTATGTTCAAGGGCCTCTCACCACAGCGATGTGGAATAGACTAAGTAAACTCATATGACCTAACCTTGGTGCTACTTACTGCCTGTCTGTACTTGAAATTTGTGATAAGCAACACTGTGATATTTACTGTAGCTCTTCTATGGTGGTGCAGACTATTCTAAAGTAACCTTTTATGGTAACATTTGTGTTGTGTATAACAACTAAGGCTGCAAATAATGACTTATTTTAACCAATTAATCTATTATTTTCTCAATTAATCTATGTGGTGTTCTAGTCATTGACAAATACCATCACAAACTGCTTTTGCCCAAGGAGAAATTTGAAAATCTTTTGTTTTCTGGACGTTGGAACCAGAGATGAAAAAATTACTTCAATGACGCTTATCAACATTATCATATATCAATTTATCAAAATAGCTGCCAATTCATTTTCTGTCGAGCCACTGAATGACTAATCACCTCTTTGTTTCAGCTCTAGATCAGAAATTAGGAATCAAATTCTTGCTGTCTTTGTCAATTCACATGAATAAAAAGCCAATTGCAAAACCTCAGATTTAGAAATGGCTTTTTAGAAGACCACTAATGAGAGAAAAGGATGTTTTAATAAACAATGTAATACTTATTGTCATAAACTTCATGATGGCTGTTGACATTTTTTGTAGGTGGTAAATGCTAAATTTTGACAGCTGAATATTATGAAATTCGAGAGCAAACAGAAACTTTATCTCATCGTAATTGTAATAAAATCTTTCTTGCAGTTGATGATATCATCAATATGATATCAAAAGCAGGGGCAGCATAACTACTCTGAAAAAAATGCTTAATTAATATGTGAGAGATATGCACCATGAAGCCACCAGTCTCTTTTTCACATTCATGATAAATTTTATAGAGTAACAGTGACAGAAGAAACAGTCTCTTTACCAGAGTTAACAATAGGTAGGCGAGTTTCTAAAGAAAAGGATCAAAGGCTATGAAACTACTTAAAATAGCTGCTGTCCAGGCCAGTAACATGACATAAAAACAAACAGTATTGTGTATGTCTGAGGGCACCTGGAATAACACTTCTGTCAAAGGGAAATACAGTGAACTGAAATACAGTCAGTAACTGCTAGCCTTCATGTACTATATCTCTGGAGAGGTATAAGATATTAAACTGAAAGAATTATAGCTACAGAGAGGGTCTCTGAAGTGTCGGGTATACAGAGTGTTAAGGTCAGAGCTGTCCTCACACGGACACACAAAGTCAGATATTAGAGGTACAAGACAGCATGACTTGGTGTGGAAAGAAAAGCAGTGAGAACTTGCTTGGTAGTTGGCACATTAACATACAAAAGCCAAGCTCTGCAGGTGATTATCACTTCTCCACTCAACCTTTGAGAGGGGGCTGTATGACTCAACTACAGAGGTATGTGTACATTTACAGACCATTACGTGTTATATGGCCTTTTTTCATCAGCACAGAAAACCAGAGCCGAAAAAACCCTAATAGAGCCTATTTTCATTCTTCTTATAATTTTAAAGCAAGGTTAAGACTGAGGATTTTTTTAACTGCTGGCTAGATTGCTGAGATGGGCCTGGTATGGTAATGTACTTTGTAGAAACACTGAATCCCTGACTGATATATTTACTGTTGGCTGCAGGTTTTAGAATGGATATAAACAACCCAGTTTTAGAGAAACTATAAACCATTCTTACTGGATACCAGCAGGTTGATTAATTTTAGTCATATTTTGGCTAAGTGTTTTTTGTTCACAAACGAACCAGTAGTTGAAGGTTATGTAAGGGTAAGATAAAGTCCTAGATAGGAGTTGTCACGGACTAGGTATAAAACTTTAAAGGATAAACCTATATCATTTATCTATCTCTCTTATTGTTACCAAATCTGCTTAAATGTATAAGTCCATCTCTCAATACTTTGACCTGTCTGCAGCTCTAAGCTCCAAGCCAAATAGTTCCTATTGAAATTCCTACTAAATCTTTAATTACTTAAACATATAGTTACTTTTTTCTTCTTCTTTTTTTTAAGAAAGGCAAAGTAATTTCCTGTCATTTTCAGAAAACCTTACTCAAAGGAGCTAATTTTATATTTACCTGGGACTATTTTAAGATGGGGATGAACACACATTTGGCATTTCAGTGAGTATTTATGAGAGCAAGGCAGTTTTGTGGCATTAACACAAAATAAACTACAGCATGTGTGTTCATGATAACAAAGATGTCAGCTAATGCTGAATTATGTCTTAAAGATCAACAACTTGCAAAGATATCTTTAAAACGGCCTTGGTCTATATGCTAATCTGGCTTTTATTCAAAACAACCTAACGGGAAACATGGCTCTGGAAGACAGAATGTTTTAAGAATGTAAATAAAAACAACAGTGTCTGGCTATAGTATAAAAGAAGACCTAAGGGCAAAAAAAAGCAATGAGCACACAGCATTGAGGCAGGAGATTCACACCGCTTCTCCAAACATATTTCACCATGGCAGCCCAATCAGCATGAGCCATACCATGTCCTTTGTTTACCATCTTCCTCCAGGCCATAATCAGTCAAACTGCAGCCATCCTGGAAGTCTGAGTATCTCAAAAATAGCCTCATGTCTCTCTGTGGGACATGAAGGGAAGGATGTGGTGGCAATGAGAATAAGGAATGCGTCTTTTCTGCTGACAGATGTCCTGTGCAGTGTTGCTGACAGGGCAATGAACTCTGAATTTGTGCATAGTTTTAGGCATCGACTACACACATCATTGAGAATGCTCCTGCAATTTGACAAGCCAACAGCAACCACAACCCAAAGTTGACCTTTGCGCAACTGGAATTTTTCTTTTTTTAAGAAAGGCAAAGTAATTTCCTGTCATTTTCAGAAAACCTTACTCAAAGGAGCTAATTTTATATTTACCTGGGACTATTTTAAGATGGGGATGAACACACATTTGGCATTTCAGTGAGTATTTATGAGAGCAAGGCAGTTTTGTGGCATTAACACAAAATAAACTACAGCATGTGTGTTCATGATAACAAAGATGTCAGCTAATGCTGAATTATGTCTTAAAGATCAACAACTTGCAAAGATATCTTTAAAACGGCCTTGGTCTATATGCTAATCTGGCTTTTATTCAAAACAACCTAACGGGAAACATGGCTCTGGAAGACAGAATGTTTTAAGAATGTAAATAAAAACAACAGTGTCTGGCTATAGTATAAAAGAAGACCTAAGGGCAAAAAAAAGCAATGAGCACACAGCATTGAGGCAGGAGATTCACACCGCTTCTCCAAACATATTTCACCATGGCAGCCCAATCAGCATGAGCCATACCATGTCCTTTGTTTACCATCTTCCTCCAGGCCATAATCAGTCAAACTGCAGCCATCCTGGAAGTCTGAGTATCTCAAAAATAGCCTCATGTCTCTCTGTGGGACATGAAGGGAAGGATGTGGTGGCAATGAGAATAAGGAATGCGTCTTTTCTGCTGACAGATGTCCTGTGCAGTGTTGCTGACAGGGCAATGAACTCTGAATTTGTGCATAGTTTTAGGCATCGACTACACACATCATTGAGAATGCTCCTGCAATTTGACAAGCCAACAGCAACCACAACCCAAAGTTGACCTTTGCGCAACTGGAATTTTTTTTTTTAAAGCTTTAATAGCATCTGTCTCTGTAAATTTAGACAGACAGATGTTTTTAGAATCTTTGCCTTTTGTAAAGTTCTTCCAATAAATCAGTATGCTTGATTATGACATGCAATACTCATTTAAATTTGCACATCTGCGAAACCATTATTGACATAACTCAGCAAGTCATTAATGTGGCTTCTATGGAGTTAAAAGAGGCAGATTTAAATCATTGTTCTTGAATTGAAGAGTTTAAGAAGTGCTACACTTAACAAAAAAAACAGTGGGTTTCATAACAGGCTAAGGCAAATATCTGGCTCTTTAGCTGCTGAATATTTATGTTCACCAGCTAGCTGCTAACTTTTACTGTCTACTGTAGTGTAAAGTGGGTTTTTTCACTCACTGGGGTTTTCCACTTGGGGTGGAAAACAACACTATAAGAGTTTTTAAGGGCTAATCAAAATAGTGACGTTCCAGGTCATAAAACCAAAACAATAACCTGAAAGATGCTAAAACGCTGACTTAGTGTTATGGGGTATAAAATAAAATTACCTTTTAAAAAGGGAATTCCAAATTCCAAGAGCCTGAAAACTGTTTCAGTAAAATGTGTTATGGAATAACAAGCCACAAACATTTAAACCTAATATTTAGGTAACACTATAGAAATTCCATAATAACTTTGTATCTTATACATAATAAGACTAAACGTTTCCATCAAAGGGCACAGACTGATTCATTCCTTCTTCTCAGCCCAAAGATCCTTTAATAATCCATCAAGCATTTGATATTCATATCTCTAAAATCTTGTCATTCACAAATATAAAAACCATAATCCTATTCTGTATGAAATATCTTTGATCCAGAGTTTCAACAATTGTGGTAAAAATAAATAAATAAATAAAAAATTGATCCCACAATGTTGTCACACAACAGACTCAATAATTGGTAAAACCTGTTTACCTGTAGGTGATTTATCACAGCGTGTAAGAACACAGACATTTTTGCAGTGTGGCTGGTACTGGCTTTTTAAGAGCATAAAATATTTTTCTTCACATAAAATTTGATCCTGGCAGAGGAGACATATGTAAGAGGTGACTGCCCAGCTGTGTTTTGTAAAAAGGGATTATTTAAGTTTATTTGGATTAAGAACTTTAAGTCCATGAAGACCTTGAGCATAACCTGAGCTATGAGAGGAATGTTAAGAATTTTAATTAAATCCAGGATATTTTTTAACAAATACGCTTTCATTTTAGCTATCTGAAAGAATGCAGTGAGAGAAAAAAAAAAACAACAAAAAACAACTAATTCATTAATTTTGGCCCTCCTCAAGAGTATGTATTCCTCAGTTTTTATATAAAAAACCATCCCCTGCCAAGACCAGACCAGTGTACTCACTTTTCACTACTCACACTGAAAAAGAAATACATAAAAAGAGAAAAAGGAAAGGAATAAGCAGGAAAAAAGAACTTTTCTGATTGCTTAAGAAATGTGTAGTTCAATATGCTGTACTCTGTGGCTGACATATATTTAGTTGTAGGAAAATTAACCAAAGAATTGTTGCTGTTGTTTTACATTGTTCAGTAGTGAGATGGAAAAATGACTAACATTTTTAAGCAGTCTGACTTGTTTATGGCAAAGTATTTTCCAACATTTTTACACATTGCATTGTTCGTAAAATAATTGTATATTGATAGATCGAAACACAATCCCAAGAATTGGTCTGATCAAAAATTTCGCTCCTATGTCATTCCTTCCTGTTCATGTAGGTTAGAGATGTGCTGTTATTTTAATACAGCACGCATAAAAATAGGTAATGGTGAACATAAGGGTGCAAGAGGAGCCTACAATATGCTTAACTGAAATCACAATCCTAAAAATTGGGCAGACAATGAACAAAGGGCATTGTGTTGTATGCACAGGTTTACATGCACACTATGTCTGCCGTTTTCCTTACGAGTTTATGTCATTAGACAGACAAATGTTGAGAATAAGCGGCTGTGAACACTTTTTTTAGTATTGAGCAGACAGTGGTCTATAGATTTACTTTAAGGAAAACATTAGGCTTAATTGCATCTTTATCTTTTTAACATGAAGAGTTCAACACAAACACCTTTGTAAATAAATGGCTCTAATCTGAGAGCTGCTCAAAAAGAGCACAAATCACTAATCCTGACTTAATTTATCCCATCATGCCATTCCTACAGGCTTCAGGCTGTCATGGATAATTCACTACATTTACAAAATCAAACAAAGCTCAACATTCCTCCCACTGCTCCTGGTACCACATGCTAACCTCCAAACTGATATTCAACCCAGCTAAAAAATATGAGAAAGCAATGGTCCAGGTGGGATCTAACAGCACACACCATAGCCTAAATGACAGCAAACTAAAACTTTGAAGCATTGAAGACAGCTTGATAAACACATGTCAAGTCTAGACTTTATGAGATTACAGAAAAATGTCTTAAAGTGCAATCCAGCAACAGGTGAAAAGTTAAGAGTAAAGAATTATGACCTAATATCTCACCATCAGATGCAAACTGATCCCCTTGGTCCTTGGAGTAAGGATGTGGTGTTCAGTGAAATATCATATACAATAAAATGCTGTTAATATCAAACCAGAGCGCTGCAGTCCAGCTGGGCAACACTTCACCCCATAAAATTCAGCAATGTGACCTCACCATTTAATCTGGCAGCTTGAAGACTTAAAATGGCCAGAATTCTAGTCATTTGAATCACATGCTTGTAAAACCTTTGGTAATGGGGTGAAGGTGGTCCTGACTGTATCGCTCTAAGCCCAAATGTTGCCTGAGATCCTAAGTTTCAGCGATCGAAGTTGGACTTTGGACTCCTTTTGGGTCAATTCAGAAACGGCAAACAAAAATCAAGCAGGGACACAGTTCCCGACTAACAGGTGCTGGTATTTTACCATGTAAATTAACTAGCAAGGTCTTCTGTAGTAAATCATTATACAGTCAACAGGGAGGTGATGTTACAGTGTGATTTCACTGTAGCAGTCTCCCTCTCATGGCCAATGTATGCATGGCTTATATCACCTACTTAAGATCATGGCATACAAGAATAACAAGCTATAGTGCATGTTCCTGTTGCATATTTATTTTAGCTAAAGTTGATATAAAATGCTGATTTTCATGCAATGTGAGTTTACTACAGATTCAGCCAAAATTTGCCAAATGACCACAGCATTCGAACATGCAAGAGTGCTCAAATCACACTTGAAGGGAGACATTCATACACTCTCCATTGTGCAGCTAAAAGTCCAAATGTTGGCACTAGTCAGGGGATCACTGAAGTCATTAGGATTCATCATCTTGGAACCATGAATGTCTGTACCAAAGTTTGTGCCAATCCTTATAATAGATGTGGGGAAATTAACTCAATATGTGAAAACTATGACCTGCTGGGGGGCCAGGGGAACACCAAATCCATTACAATTCATCCTTCGAATAAAATATTTATCATCACCAAATTTATGGCAATCCATACAAAATTCGTCAAGATATTTCACCAAAAGCCAAAATTTTCAACCTGCTGGTGGCACTAAAGGAAGAGTAAATGAATTAACAAAGTTAATAGAATCATGGTCCTCTGGGTACCAAGAAAATATGTACAAAATGTGTTGCTGAGATATTTCAGTCTGGACCAAAGTAGCAGATGGAACAACCAACTGAAAGACCAATTACGCATTCCATAGAACCATGTTGCTAGCATGTCTAAAGCAATGTACTGTGTATTTGAAATACTGCATCAAAATCTGTAATTTTTCTCCGTTAATCCCCTTCCTCTTCTACATTTCATTTTATTACTTAGAATCAAATTCTGAAAAAATACACTACAAGAACAATAGAACACAACATTTTTGCCATATACAGTAAGGAGTGTTGTTTCAGGTGTCAGAGCAGACAGCACCTTGTGTTTAGTTAGATGACAGCAACTAGAATTACAGTCTTATCTTCTCTGGGCACCCATTTCCAAAAGTGATTGTTTGTGTTTTCACAAACACAGAGTCTTGCTGGTAAAAGCCAGCTCTCCAACCAGCTAAATTGCACTCAACACCTCAATTCTCAGTTACCTTTGATTTAAAAAATTTTTTTAGATTACTCACCTTGGTTATGAGCAGTGGCTCTTGATGCTCTAGTCCACCTCTGAGTGTAAATCCCCACGGTGCACCTCCTGAAAGAAATACATCCACCAGCTTCCAGCCCTCACCATCTCTGCCCCTCTGATCCAAATCTGCTGGTTTCTGTATCACATGCCAAGGGCTTTCTGTTTCTGTACAGTGTAAATCATTTCTATATCCCTCAGCATCCATGGTCCTGTTTTAAAAAATAAAGGATTTTCTTTAAAAAATGACAGCATTAAACCATGCCTGGTCAACACATAATAATATGCAGTTGTTTAATGTCACTAATGTTGTTCAAATAGGGCTGTCTTTAAAAGTCAAAATCTCAGGCCCAATCTACTATTTATAAAATACGGTCAGGCACGTAATCTGTGAGCATGTTCTGTTCAATTGCTATACTGATGACACCCTGCTGTAACTCCCTCTCAAACCTAGTGTCCATACAGCATTGAGGGAGCAGAAAACTACAGTAATATCTTCATCGGTACTAAATAACAAGATAATATTACCCACATAAACAGTCTGTTTCAGAAATTATCAAGATTGTATTGATCACTTTCACAGCACAGCATGGTCTGGCCCCATGTTATACCACTGATCTTTTAAGTCCTCCCGAACTTGAGCATGACCTGAAAAGACTACTAACCAATCTACAATCTACACTCATGAATAAAGCTACGTAAGCATTTGACAGTGGCTGGAAAAGCCAAAAATCATTTGGAAAGTTCTTTTAGAATGAAACTAAATGTTTAACTGTAATATTCTCTTTTATCCTGTCCATGCTTCTCTCTTAATGCATTATAATGCTATTTTTTACAGCTGACCTCATTTTGGACCATGGGTTTTTGTCATGTATTTGTTTACTTATTTACTTGTTTACTTATTTGTAATGACTGTTCTAAACAAGTTGGGTTTGTAATTATTGGCCAATATTGCAACAGAAAATAGCTATATCATTGTAAATCATTTTTGAGGCATGAAATAACAAATCCTCACCATGAATTGTACTTTCTTCAAAAAAAAAATAAAATTATGAATTAGTAGTAGTTTAGTCTATTGAAACAAAAATGTGTTGTTGCTTCAGCTACATATAGGAATTTTCAGAATCCTTCTATATATTATTTTTTTTAATCAAAACTTTTTTCCCCCAATTTTGACCAACTTCATCTTAATCAGAAAAAGAAAGATTTGTAAGCTACACCGGTCTCTGTTGCAAACCTAAAATGGCTTCTTTGAAGCCTATTGTCTTTTACATATTGTAGTCTTTACCCTATAATACTGACAATCATGTTTAGAAGACAAAAGAAAAGTGAGCATGGCATGCCATTGTTGAGTAATGAAGTAAGTGTATACTCAAACATTGCATCCACAACAAAACCTGACAAAAAAACTGTGAGGAAATAACTGATATTGGGTCGCTGTTGAAAATTACAACAATATCACAAAGTGTATCTTTACTTTGTTAAGAATCTGAATTCCAGTGGATGCGTTTCAAAGCCCTACGCCTAATTAATCCAGGTTATTTAGGACTACAAGCTGTATTATCAAAGATGTATCATTTGCATAGGTTTATGACTTTTATGGTTGCTATTATGTTGTTAATTTGAAAATGACAATCCGTCGGAACACGAAATGTGGGAATATTAAATCAAGAGGATTTACCCGTCATATGAGCTGTTTTATTGTGTTCATAGGCGATAAAACTGCATCCCGTTGTCGCTAATTTAAGAAATCGGTACCGCTTGGTAAACACCTGTTGTCATACTCCAGACAGGCTGACTTAAACTTAATGCTCTTATGTGTGAGAGAATTAAACACACTAATAAAGTCGAGCAGCACAATGGAAACCATCTTCGCCCGTACCGACAAAATAAGTCAAACTAAGCTGAGTTACACAGACCTGCTTTTTCGCTTAGGTAACCGACTCTTCGAGTGAAAAATGTTCTAATTTATAAAAGTAACTACTCTACACCGTGAGAGTCATGGTTACATAAAAATATTACAAAGCGACCGTTTAAACGGCTGATCTTACCTGGGAGTTCAACTACTGGTTAAACCGGTGAACACGAAAGCTTCCTCGGTGTGGCACGCAGGCTATATCCCAGATTTACGTTACGCATACTTCATCTTTTGCAACCGTTTTTGTTTTCAAATGAATGACTTTTTGAACAAATGGGTAGCTCTGCGGACGGTTTCGTGGTATAAGCCCCTTATTTCCAGTCTCAAACGCAGCGGCTCAGCCCGTTTCCTTCTGCATGATACAAACCAAGGACGACACAGTGACACACTCAGGAGAGTTTAAATCAGCTAAGCTAACCTAGCCCCATCCATGGACAACAGGGATAACAAGTGTAGCAAAACACGGCGCAAGCGTGCCATCTAGTGTTACACTCAACTGGAAGGTAAAGTAAGGTTTACCTCCAAAAACCTTTGCCTCACTTTAAACTATAAACTTATTCTTAACCCCGGGTCGAAACTCTAACGACGCTGTCTGGGGGGTAGACGTATCCGACCACAGCAAATCCCTAGTTAGCTAACTATTAACACGGGTAAAGACAAACTTCTAACTACGAGGGGAGCGCGTCTCCATGACAACCCGTTAACTTAAGGGTAGACAGTAGGGCCAAACTTATCAGATCCGCGGAAATGTTTGAGTGGTGAAACGTCACCATCTATCTGTACTTAGTTTCCATGTACTCGATAAATTGTGGCATGATCTAAGTGATCGATCGTCAGGGCAGGTTAAAGACCCCCTTTCGACTTGGTTGGCGAAACATTTAAAACATGTTTAAGGACTGGGGAACCTGGTTTGGAACAACGAGCGAAAATGGCCAAGTTAGACAAGAAGGCGAATCCATTGTTGATGTCAGCGGAGACAAGAGTCGCGAAATGAGGAAGCCCACGGCTGCAGCTGAAAGTGAGCAGACCAGCGCCGCAGAGGAAGACACGGATCTCCCGCAACTTCTCCAGAAAGCCAGGGGCTTCAGCGGTAAGGCGGGTGAATCCGGCGGTGTCTGTGACCGCAGACCTGAATCTGTGCAGCCGCGTAACCTCGGTCCGTCACGTTCGCTTCTCTGCAGGTTACATCTATAACATCGCCAGCAGCGCGTCGAGGACACTGTCAGCGTCTGTGGTCGAAACAGCACAGACGCTGAAGAAGAGTGTGGAGGACGGGAAAATAAACGGGCTGATCGATAAGGTAAATGCCCCTCAGGTGTTTCTCCTACTTTAAAACACCTCTCGCCTTTTTTTTGTTCTAAGCAAGTTTGGAATATCTCATGAGATGTTTTCTTCACCTTAGACCATTTTGGGTGATTTCCAGAAAGAACAAGAAAAATTCGTTCAGGAGAAACTAACCAAAAAGTCTGGTAAGTATCGAATAGTTCGTTTATTTCTATAATCAGTCATCTATTACTGTCTATATTTAAAGTGGCCATTTAACGTTCATCAACACAATTACTTAACTAACCAAGAACGCACAACATGTAAGTACATTTAAATCGCAGTATCATAACTACAGGCTAGTTTTCATTCTTCCTAGGTGCTGCTGTCCCACCATGGGTGGGTTTCAATGAAGAAGACAACGTACAGCAACAGATTTTAGCGCTCTCAGCTGTTAGTAATAATTCTTATTAAACATTTCTTTTGATGTAGAAAACAGTTAAGTTGTGCATTTATATTTAAAAAAATCAATAAAAATTGTAACTTTAGTTCATTGCTCAAATTCAACTTTTTTGTTTTTTTTGGATAGGACAGAAGAAATTTTTTGCGAGACCCCCCTGCTGGGGTACATTTTCACTTTGAATTTGAGCAAATATTTCCAGTCGCCATGGTAATGCTGGAGGAAGACGAACTCCTCAGAAAGATGCGCTTCCATCTGGTCCCCAAACAGTGAGCTTATATCACACACTGTACATAACAACTTTGTCTTGTGTTTTCATCATGTGCATCCAAGCATAAGAGAGTGTTCGTCTAAAATATTTAATTCCATCACATAGATGACTGTCCACGTACCAATGTCCTTCCTTTTAGGGTGAAAGAGGAAGTCTTCTGGAAGAATTACTTCTACCGTGTGTCCTTGATAAAACAGTCGGCTCAGCTCACAGCTCTAGCAGCACAACAGGCTTCTGAACGGAGAAATGTGGGGAAAACTTGCTGTGGTCTTCAGGATCCTTGTCAAAAGGGTACGATCTACTATGTAGTGTTGAACCATAAGGCCTGCCTTTAATCCTTATTTTCTTGTCAGTGAGCAGAATAAAGATAATTAATATTAAATGATAGCTTCTCAAACACAAAACCATAAATATTAAATATAATCCAAACAGAGTGGTGAGATATAGGTAAACATCGTCTGGTGTACCAAAAAGTTGAATGTTGAATTTTGTATTTTACCTTTGTACTGTTTTCTTCACAGTCTGCTTAATAGTTCAAAGCAGTAGTAGGGAATTATTTATATGGATGATTTTGCACTGTTAGTGTTATTGAGAAAACATGACCACAGCCTTTTTAAGAGATAATGCCAAAATAATTTTTGCAGATGTAGTTAAAGGGAAAACTCCCCCTGCCATTTGCAGTACCAAACCAAAGTCAAGTGAGGTAAGCCGTCTGTTTTCAAAGAATAAAATAACCACGAAAATAAAAGTATTTGCCATTAAGCAGTGATTTGACTAAAATTAATGTAGTTATATTCAAACCTCCTTCTGTTTCTTTAATGACAGGACGAAGAGGAGATCTCCACCATATCGCCTGTGTCTGCATTCGTGAGTGATGCTTTTGACTCATGCAAGATAAATGAGGATGACTTGAGCAAAGAAATGGAACACCTGGTTCTTGACAAGCGGGAACATTCAAGCACACAACAGGGTAAGTCTTTTTGTTGAACTGGGTTATCATGTGATGACTTGATTTGTTTATCATTCCAGTGAGTGACTCGGCATTTGGTTTTTTTTTTTCAGATGAGACTGCTTACTGGGAGAGGGAGTTGCAGGAGGAACTACAGGAGTACAATGTTTTGGCCGATAATGAGAACCACGATGACAACTGGGAAAGAGAGATTGAAGATATGCTAAAGGAGGACAGTTAGAGCCATTAGGCAAGCTCCCCCAGCCTTAAATGTTTGAAGGAAATATTTAAGGTCAAAAAAGCACCTGACAGCAGATTTTATACTCCCAGTGAATTGATTAATTTGTAATTGGTCCACTAGGAGATGGAGAAATACCACTGAATGTCATTAAAATTTGATTTTTGTTTTCTCCTATTGTTAAAAGAAGAGGACATATTGTCCCACATCTCAAATTTATAAGCTACATCTTCACAGTAAATAGCAATTTTTCCTCGGACTCAGCCTTGGGAATGAAAGCGGGATTATGAATTGTTTGCTGAATGGTGGCCACTGTTTCCACAGATGCCAATTACAGGATAATGCTAAATGCAAAAAATACTGTTAAGCTAAAGCGCAACAGTAGCACATGTAGAGAAGAGTAACAAAGTCAGCAAACTGACTCCGCAATATCTGCCACTCAGAAATATCAATGTTAATTGTTCTCTGTCTCTCTTCGATGCATATACATTGTAGGGACAAGTTCACCCTGATTAAACGTCCAGGTAACGTTTTAATAAAAATGGTAGTCTACAACTACTAAATTCAAGATGATGTGCAGTTTTGTTCTTACTGATGCTACAAGAAGAACATAAACCAAATCAAGTGATAATTTGTTTAAATTTAAGTTGTTTTCAAATTTAGTCTGGAATTATTTTGGAGCATATGCTGTGTTGGTTTCTAATAACATGATAGCCTATTTTAAAAACAGCTAAATTAAGAATTTAATACAAAGTTTATGTCACACTTATTAAGGACCTTAGGCAATGTGTATTTTACCTAAATGATACAATGGATGAGTGAACATGCTGCACACAGTATATTTGTTGGGATCAAATGCATTAACTTCCCATGCAAACATAGAGTGTAGATGCTGATATAATGTATTCTGGAAACATGCAAGTCCAAAGAAGCTTTGTATTCTTCCTTTTTACATAATTTATTCAGGAAAATCTTCTATGTTAATACTAATACTAATACAAACTGTATTGTTACATTTTTAATAACCGTTAACTGTACTATTAACTGAAATGAAATGTCTACTTTTCATAATTTCATACATGTTGTTCTATTGAATTTATGTTTTCATTTTTTTTTTGTCACAGTGTTTTGTCAGATACTAAGCATACTGAATGAAACCAAGCCTATTTTTTTTTACTCATGCTGGTTATGCGTATTTAAAAATGTCTGTACCAACACTTGGAGACACATTTACTCTGTTTATCACCAACACTAGGCAGTTCTTTCCTAATGTGCTGTATGTGACCTGTGAAGAATTAAAGGAAACAAGCTCTTTGTAACAGCATAGTCTCTCTCTGCACCCCAGGGAACTCTTTCTTGCTGAACTTGACAGGAAAACATAACCTTCCTCCTTTATCCATTTCAGACACTGTAACAGGAAAACTGCACAAGCCGTCCTCTGTAATTAAACACAAGTCCAGTAATATAATACACAGGTTATACTGCACTCATGTTGTAGCTACTGTACATTTCACATAATGCATACAATACAATGGCATAGATTTTGTCGGTCACACATCTGAGATACAGAACAGCACACACAATCCATTACACATAAAAATGCTAATTTGGAGTTATATAAAAGTGATAATAGGAAAGAATTTCAGTATTTCAACATGTAAGACAACTATGACATATAGAGGAAGTTGCAAAATTGGGAAAAAAAGTAATTCAGAAAAACATTCTTTCAAACAGTTTTGGTTTGAAATAACAATATCAGACTCTTAAAGACGTACATACAGTGCAACATGAACATAAAAAAACAGATAAAATGCCACTTTATGATATTTGCACAGTCCTGTGTCCAAGGCATCTAATATGTATCTGTGTTTGTATGTGACTATGCAAACTACTGTTTTGGTACATAAAAAAATCCTAATACTTTGCTACAGTTTATGACACTATTGCTATTTTATGCATGATTGTTTTTTTTTCAGTCACAGTAATAAATAGGTAGTTTACATGCTCTCCATTATGACACCTATGACTATCAGTGGTCAATATTTCTTTGTTTTTGATTTAAATCACTATAAATTTTGAACAACCACAGAAACAGCTTCAAAAAAGTATTTTTTTCAAACACCTGGCACACCCTCAGAGGTGTTTTTGACTTATTCTCTCCAGTTAGGTCTCTGCTCAGGTCAGAGTTAGGTGGCGCTATGCTGTGAAATGAATGAGCTCACTAAACCCTGCATGCTGATGCGATTTAAAGGCCTAAACTGGTTTCACTTTAACAGGTGAAACAAAACTAAGTAGTAGTGAGGGAGATGTCAAGAAACACAATCAACTCTGTACATGCCTATATAGTGTGTGGAAGATCTTCTAATCAGGCATCGTAAACACCTGAGAGAGTGGATGTTAGGTGTATAGGAGCTTTCAAATCAGCTCATATCAAAGAGGGAAAGTACTGATTTATGGTATACTCTGTGGCCCCATTTTAAACTGAATAGATATGTGAAATATAAAGGGGTGGCATGTACTGACAAACCCACAGAGATCCCACAACCAGCATTGTGGACTGTGTGTTCTTTTTAACTTCATTTAGTTCTTCGTTTTGGTTGAACAGCCACACATCTTTATATGCTTAAGTCTCACCGTTCTCATCCACCTCACTTCTAGCAGCATAAGGCAGCTGTTGGCAACATACAAGGTCTGTAAAGCTACTGTACCAGTCCAGCACCAAAGTTAGCTAGCTAGTCTACTAGCCACAGAAGAAAGCTGTTACCACATTACCACATAAAGTGTTTTAGCCACATTTTTCAGGCGCATGTCTCTCGTGTGTCTGGCAGAAGAGATACCTCCTCATTTAATCAATCCAGCTCTCTACACAGGTTGTGTAACAGCTCACATTTTACTCATGCAATGTGCCTGGAAACGTGAACCAAAGTGTATTATCATGTTCCAAATATATTTTCCTGCATTTTACATGCGTAACTAAAGTAAACCGTGAATTAGGCTCTGAGCCCTGCCAAAATATAGGTGACCTGTAACCCAATACTGTTCCCTGAATGCTTCCTGTGTAGACACAGATTGAGTAAAGGAACTGCTGCTGTGCTGTTAATGTGCTGCTCACTCCATGGTTTCTGTGTAGAAATGGTGTCAGAACATCTGGCTGCTAAATATTCAGATATTTCCCTCAGGAGTTGCTGGAAACCAAAACAGAGCTAAAGGAAGATGGAACTTCAGCAGGTTGCCAGGTTGCTAGGAAGCACCTCCAAGGGACAATAATGTTGCTTCATGTCTGCTGGACAATATAAAAAGCCAAACATTTGAAGGCTATTTCACTGTTATCTACGTTTGAGTTCTGCAACCTAGTGGCCTAAAATTGACCAATTCAGGTTTAAGTCAACGAATCTGATGCCTTAGATTCAGTCTGGACAAAACTAATTAGATATCTTAAGTTAATGTAATCCACAATAACATTTTTTTCATTACAAAAATAGAGAAGCACAGCAGTAAACATGAAGGAAAAAGAACAGTCAATTTAGTTGTTAATCCTTACACATTAATGAAATAAACCCAGTGTATTTACTTTCTACATTGCAGTGGAATGCAAACACAATAATGGGGCAGTGACAGATGATTTAATTTTAAATAAATAGACATCCATCAGATGTTAAGGCATTCAAATTTAAGTGGGATTCTGGCATTAGAAAGCAATACACCAAACATTCAAACTATATGAGTGATAATGGTCTGTAAACTGAGAAAAATACTGAGAGAATACCTATAATACGACATAGAACATTATCTGTTTTCAAGCTAGTTCATCCGCAGTCATTTACTTCAGACTGCAGTGATACGTTACAGTAGTCAGTCAGTAAATCTGAAATGCCAAAGGTGTTGTACTTGAAACTTTTGTCAAGTTGATGATAATCACAATGCCTTTCTAGGTGAGATGAAATGTAACTCTTTGGTTTTTTAAATGTAATACTTTTGACTTCCCTTTACAATATCCCATTAAGTATTCTATAGGTCTCACTTGCACATTTGAAATTCAGAAATGATTCTGAAATGATGAATCTACAGTACTTCACAGAATAAAGTGATCCCATCAGCTTTGGTCAAATTGAAATCAAGCAGTTCACGCAGTACAGTGTCTTGGTATGGACTGGAAAGCAGCAGAAAGCATTATGCTGTATTTTTCCATGGTAACAGTTCACATCATCACATTGAACAAATAAATAACTCAGTAGGGTATACACAAACAATTTTGTCACAGAAAAAACAAAACAAAAACAGAGTTGTTGAACAAATGCACAGGAAAACAATGCCCACTGTGTGTGTTCTCAAAGGAGAATTGGAGTTGGTATGAACTACATACAGCAGAATAGGTGGCAGAGTGTGTGGCAAGTGGATGACGATGAGGACCATGTTTATGTCAGTCCAATTTCCTCCAGCACGCTGCGGGGGGTCTCTGCTTCCTGTGGAGGGAGAGAGGAACCAGAGCTCCAGTGAAGTGCTCAGCAAGCTTCTCGTAACAAACTGATTACAGGGGATTTCAACAACAGCAACATTACTCAACTGCATGCACATACACACTGTGATGCCACAATTTATCTGGTGTCATTACTATCTCAGGAGAGATGATGGTGGGGGCTATTTTACATGGCATGTCACGTCAACCAGGTATATGATATATATTTACTTATTTTTACCCATGTTCTACCTACACAAATGTGTATAGAGACAGAGAGATAGCTATACAGGAAAACATTAGAGCAGGTGGCTTTTGGCAGAAAGAAAGAAAGGCACTTACTTTGGCATCCTAAAACAGGGTTCAGCAAAAAGTAAAGAGAAGAGTTGCATCAGAGCAGTGAGACATAAATCTTGCTTATAGTAAGAGGAGAAAAACAGCCCACTTCTACACAGTGACTTCAAAGTGTCATTTTGTTTTCAGTGCAAAATGTTCGACCCCGATCTTTAAACCTACACTATGCATTTTCACTAGTAGACTCTTCACTCTGGGGATACATTTTGCTAGACTTATGTATCCCTTGTCACCCATTATGTCTGCTAAACCTCTTCTGCAAAGTACATGGAACTGAGTTTGTCTCTGACACAGAAGAGTTGCAGAAAAACTAAATCACTAAATGTCAGCTCGAAATTCAAAACTTCTCAAATATAGGGAAAAAAATGCCAATAACACAGGGACCAAAATGTTATGTCAAAGAAAGACACCAGTGTGCTTAAGAGGAAAAGATTTATAAACAATTTATTCATTATCTATTATATACAGTGATAAAAATATCCTCAAATAATCATGTCAGTCTATTAATACAATCCGTCTTTATTAGTAGGACACACATGGACAATTTCAGATCATATAAAACATTTCAAGTGCTTAGTCAGTGTGCAATTATTATAGATAAATCTAAATGTAAGGCTAATTATTTCAATTGTGCTTCAGGGTCAATTATCCCTATGATGTAGTAAGCCAAAAGAGCCCTTGTTTAATCAGTGAAAAGTGCAAATACTTCTTTAATATTAATTCCATTAATATCACTTACCTTGAGAGTGTCCTTTTTTCTATTTATTTAAATAGGAAATAATGAGGGTCTATCAATAATTTAAAACATATAGATATGGAATAACAATTCAGCTTATTACTGGTAAAATATTGAAAAGCTATTTCTTCTAGTGTGCCACATGGTCTAAGCAATGGTTTTCATACTTATAGCTACAAAAAATCCTAGAAATCACAGCAAGGACAAAGCCTACAATTCAAATATATAGGATCTGAAGGGAGAATATACGAACAAAATGACATGGTATGGGAAAGGGTCACACGCGACTTCTTTTGTATTTACTTCCCACCCATGGCAAACGTAATGTGAATTCAGACGTAAAACAAGACCGATGAGGAAACAAATAAAAATAGAAAATATATTACTGATGGGGTAAAAACCTTTTGAACATAATGACTTCAATGTTGTATCTGTGTTTAAGTGACATCAGAATTCAGATGCTCCTAATTCAGGATTTGGCATTCAAGCAGACACATTTGTGCTTCTGTACTACAACCTTTTGCAACAGGGGGCAGACTTTCCCACATATTTGAGTGGCAATAGCACAGATGAACAGAAAAAGTTGGGATAATGTGAATGCCATCTATCATAAAAAAAACAAACAAACAAAAAAAACTGGCTACGATTTGTCCTATTTAATCTTAGTGCAAGGATAAAATCAATGGTTTTCATGTGTCATCCCAATCCAATAGTGTATAGGTTTTCTTTCAAATTAAAAAAAAAAACAGCAATGATTTGGGCAGATTTTATGTCATTAGTGAATTAGCTGATGCAGTGGCTTGTTGAACTAAACATTGTGTAGTTTTGTTGATATTAAAGTTTTCACCTTCAACTTGGAAACATTTTTTAAAATTCTTAGATCATAATTTAAATAATGACAGTAAAGGGCAAGAGATGCAGCTAAAAGTGGAAGAAGTCTCGTATGTGGACCTTAAGTTAAAATTATCTGTCAAACAGCATACATCAGGTTGTGATGACACATGATGCAAACCTGCTGCACTGCTGGTGCAATGGAACAAACAGTAGGTGGACCCGTGACAGGCATGTAACAATATACTGCCACAAGAATATGACTCAATAGACATATCGATGACTAACTTCAATCTAAGTGGATGATATTATAAAGTTACTTTCAGGCCCCAGTAACAAGACATTGACCTCCTTCTCCATTCCACCAATCCATCTGAGATATGTTCATAATTTATGGTAGTTTTCAACTGAATTTTAATATTGTGATAGTACTGTATCAGGACTGTCACGTATTGAATTGAACATTGAACTGGGAATATTAATGACACCCCCAAACCAGTGACAATGACAGGTGCTCAGAGGGCAGAAAGAAAGGTGCCAGGCACTGAGGAGCTCAGCATGCAGGGTGGATAGCAGCAGCAGCAGCAGCAGCAGCAGCAACGGCAGCAGCAGCAGTGATGGCAGCCAATCAGTACACAGGCACATTAAAGTACTCATGACGGGGCTGAGGGGGGAGAGAAATGCATACAGCTTAGAAAACACGGGCACGCTGAGTCGTAACAGCCACCTCATTCAGACACTTCATTCACAGGACATGCAAGAAACAGAGCAACAGGCAGGAGGCATCACTCAGTGACAAGAACAACCTACTCTGATCTGTTTCACCTTTTACTGTTAAAGACCTTTTGGGAAATATGTGCATTCCCTTTTTTGCCATGAGTTACATAAGTAGAGAGATACCACTCTCACATTTTTCTCAGTTTGACATAAAGTGTGGAAACAAGAGGAAACAGGTAAAAAGGTAAAAAAAAAAAAGAATTAAAAGAAAATCTCAAAAATTAACACATTGAATCTTGTTTATTTAATCCATACAAGAACTGAAATGTAAAAATTACATGTTGTTTTGTGTGTGTGTGTGTGTGTGGGGGGGGGGGGGGGGCTATGGTGGGAACAGGTTTGGTGTTTTTGGATCTGTCCAAAGTTTTAAATGTGTCTAACAGCAGTTCTAAAGCTCACTATTTAATACATTCTATCTGGTTTGTTTAATCTAAAAAAACAGAAATGTACAACAGTTTGTAGTTTTAAGTGGAGTTATGTGCTTGAATGGTACAGAGACTCCAGGAAGTAGCTGAACCCGAGGGAGTAAGAAACAGTTCCCACACAAATCCCCCCATAAAATGACAAGATGTCATTTTTACATATCAGTTCTTCTTCAAATAATATATAATGTGTTACTTGTTGAGCTTTTATACGTTTAGATACAAGTCAGACTAACTGCTTTTTACCCGTTTCAGGTCTCTATGCCAAGATGCATCTGTCTGCTGTCTCCAGACTCCGGCTTCATATTTACTATGCCGAATAAGAGGGGTCTTGTCCTTCTCATGTATCTCTTGTCAAGAAAGGGAATCAGTGTATTTGTCTTTTTTAAGGTTTCCGTAACCAGGATAGCTGTTAGGAAATTTTACTTTTCCTACTTACCCAAAGCCAACAAACTCACAGTGTATTTCATATAACTGTTAATGCTTTATAATAACAGTGAATTTAGAAAACTTAATTGAGCTCATACTCCTGATTTTTATAGGAAAATGCATCCACACACCCAATGACCCTGAGTAAGAGGCAAAAATAGTCAAACTCACCCATTAATTCTGGGTGAGTTTGGAACAGTTTACTGTTCATTTATTTAGCTTATCAAATGTATGCAACCGTGACAAAGTGTCCAAACTGCACTAAATGTAGTAACATAAAACATCTGGTGGTGTTACACATAAATGGAAAAAAAGACAAAGAGACTTAGACAGACTTTGTGTTCAGTACAAACATGTTTTGTCGGCTGTGGAGAGATGGTTATTGTTGACAAGAGACCAGATCTAGCACAGGAACACTGTCTCAACCAGCACGAAGTGAGCTACAGACAGACCGATATACACAGTGAGAAGACTCGAACTAGTTCTGACTATAGGGTCTAGTGGTACAAACGACCTAAGTCCACAGACACAGAGTATTCACCTCAGTGGGCCTAATTCTGGAAAAGACCAGAGGACTCAGAGGCCATGTTTGGGACCATCACACCTGTGAGGCAAATATTTTCATGAGGACAAAAATAAACAGAAAAAGGCAACACTGATAAACTCAGGTAAAGTCTAAATCCCTCGGGAACCTACAGCACCTACACATCTTGGGGACCAGGAGATTAACTGTGCACCACCACAATAACAGTGCCCTCTTCATTGGGACATCTCTGCTCAATTTATCTCTGATGTCACACACGCAGAGTTGAGCTGAGCTAGAAATCTTCAGAGGCATCATTATTCCAAAAGAAGATGTGCTTGCTGGTGCCAAAGAATTACCAAGCTCCTGAGAAATGTTTCATTAAAGGCTTATTAAAATAGCTCCAACCAAATCCCCTGTGGTATGTTTTCCATGTAATTACTGCACTATGCACTTACTAATGCCTTAAAGCACAAGGCCTTAATTCCAAATGTGCCGCAGCTCAACCCCTGCATTATTTTACCAAGCAATTTTTATAACGACTAAGTTATATGTATCTTTAGATTTTCTGAAAGAGGACAAAAATTTTTGTCCTCCCTCCAAAACAGGTTTATTATCTTATGAATCACTTGTTGGAAAGTTGACGAAACACAAAGAAATTCTCCATATGTTTGACCTGTTTATTAAATTACACTGACAAGAAGTTTGTTTACTAAATTGTTTCTCCATGTGTCAATTGCACCATATCAAGTATTAAAGGCCTTCTTGAATTGGTTCGATTGCCCTCCTGATTATCAAATGACTATGATGAGTAGAGGTGCCACAATAATGATTGGTTATTAATATGCTCTGTTCTTTGGTCCACAAATAATTTTTTTTTTTCTAGCTGGTGATATTCTTTATGTTAAAAAATCCCATAAAAAGATTAAAACCAAAAATTAACTCATGTAACTAAAATGTGTTTGTGTAGTCAAAGCCTGATATAGCCATAGCGCTTCACTGCCATAGAGCTTCACTGTTTTCCAAAAACTATTAATAACACATCAGCAAGCCACACTGCTGTATTGGGTGACCTTACAACATCAGTATCAGCCCTTTTAAAGATTTATCTCTTCAGTAGGAACCAATGGGCTTGGAGCTGAGAACCACAGATAGACTAGGGAAGTCGTAGACTGTTGACAACAGATTGTTGGTTTTAGTCATTTCATGGGATTTGTTGACAATAAGAAAAACAAAGAATATATAATTATTCGTTAATATCTTGGTATGAATTAGAAGATGTCAGTTTGTGTAAAATGGTCATTTTGGGTCAAAGGACACCATGTACAAAAAGGTGAGGAATCAATATTAGTACAGGTAAATGTAAAATACTCTCATAATATAGTGTTATTGTCCAGTTTTTTTTAAAACGATTTTCAAATAGCATACACCATTAATCTGAGCAATTTCATTCAGTGCTGTTAGTAAAAAAACAGGCTAGTCTTCACACAGGCAGCATAACCCTTTCACTTATCAGTGAAAACTGTTTTCATGTTACAAGCTCTATTTTAAAATTGAAATACCAATTGAAAGTAATCTGTAAAAAATATAAATATTGCATCCATGATGAAAAAATTTTTACTAATTCTTACATGTTAATATAATGTAGAAATTTTAAAATATAACACTAGGTGTTGGATTTTGCTGCCTGTTAGTGAAACTGCGTGTATTCTGATATGTTTTAAATGCTCACGTTTGAGTTCATGCCTGTTATGACCCTCACATTGTCTCATTTGTTTCTCACTCAGTTTCATGAGACAGTCATACTGACGGACGTACATGCATGTAAAAGTTCACAGCACACAGAACTGGAAACCCATGCTGACTGACTGACTGCACCAGTCTCGTAGTTACCCATTGCCTGGACGGAGTAATGGATGGACTCTAGGCCCATTACAAGATCTCCTCATTTGGCAAACTTCCCCAGTCTTCACTCTGGCTCTATAAATACAGAATCGAGCCAATGAGACACATCTTTCTCTCTTCCCCCCTCAGGGTAAACTTGTATCGGCACTCTTGATCCTCTGAACCCACTTATTCCAAAGCAAGAATATCAACTACATAATTTTAAAAAGCCCCTGACCTCATACACTTAAAACAAAAAAGGCTACATTAAGAACTTACAACAAGGCTTTTACGATCACTGTGTGGTCTGTTCTCTACAGTAAAGCTAACTGATGGCAGATCGGGCTGACTGTAAATCAATTAGCATCTTCACAGTTTTTCCTTGGGGATTGTGGTCTTAATAACTGATAAGCAATTGCCTCATAGCTAATGGTTAAGGGCCACTATCAGCTTTTTGATGCTTCTAGACTTCATTGTTTAATTTTATACTAGATTGTATCTATGTGTCATTTGCATGAAGCCATTTTGTCTCAGGAAAATATGTGTGGATATCTGAATCAGTGTTGATAATACACTTATTTTTAAACTTCCTGGCCCAGATACATATTTCTGAAATCTTTTCCAGGATTGTTTGATGCTGTATGAAAAGATATATCACCCAAAAGTTCAGTGTGGGTCATTATCTACAGTTCACAACGCTTTTCTCCACTGGATGTTGTTCATCAGCAGTGGCCTGATTTTGCTGCCCATAACTTATTAGGCCTCTTGGCTCACAAACTAACTAAATGTTGAGCAAACAATTCAGAACAACTAAGATCCCATCAGCTGCATGCTTACAGTGATTGGACCAATATTAGAGTAGGACATACTATAAAAAAACAGTATGTGTCATCGCCCAATTTCTGTGTATTCAATATTAAATTCTGCCTTCACTAGCAAATCCTCTGAAATCATTTTAACAGCTGTGCATTCCTTATAGAAATGAAAATAATATTAATTCAATTTAACAGTATGCTGTTACATATGCAATATTTTTAATTAATTCTATCACTTCAGAATAAACTTCACTTCAGAAAAAAGATATGTCTAAGTTGACATATGACATTAACAGACTGAAGTTAAGGAGAACATCTTTTGTGCTGACACTCAAACACAGCTGTAGTTGTGACTAGTGTTTGTCAGTTCACTGCTGATATGCTTACGGTCAGAATCCTAATTTGCAGTGACGCTGTGGTTTTGCTATTGTGACTATGCTCACTCTGTATAAAATGCTAATCTAGGCCAGAAGTGTTTGTGTGGTCTCAGCAGCACAGACAATGAGGCTTTGTTTCTGGGCTGCAAACTGAGCGCCCCCACCCCACTTCTGCAACCACTGAAATGAAAGTAATTAATGCATATTTCTTAATAAGAAATAATAGATTACAGAATTGAATTGAATTGAAACTCTAAATCCCCATGTTAGATTCCTGAAAATTGAAGGAAATATCTCTCAAGTCTGACCAGCATTTTAAAACTTTCTCTCTCTTGAGCACAGCTTTACTTCTCAGTGTTATTTATGAGATATTTCATGTAGATATGCAGCTGAAGACGTGTTATCGGTTAGTGCCTAGGATTACAGTTACACAGAAACATCAGGGTCATTATGAAGCAGAAAACATACCAGCAACTTCAGTATCTTTAGTCTGTTCCTGACACTTGAAATATTGCTGTTGCTGGTATGTTGTTTCCCCCAGTTTTACTGTTATGTTGGCAATTCTACGTTACTTCTAAAGCTACTGATCTAACACTAAAACAAGGGTTACTTGGGCTTTAACAAACTGTACCTGCAAACAGGCGCATCTGAAAGTCTATATTCTGCAAATCAGAATAGTAAGAGAGAAATATGTGAGCTGAAATCAGGAATAAGATCAAGCAAACTAAATTGAAGACAATAAAGCACTGTGAAGTCCTTGAAATGAAAATCACAAGAGATAAAATGTAAAGCATTTGTGGAAAAAAGGCTGCCTAAATCAAATGAGCTCCTCGCTCATACAGCTCAGAAAATGAAATAAAAGATAGGAGTGGTCATCAGGAATCTCACACTGACCAGTGTGATAAAGTGTGTATGAAGCACCAGCAGTCCCCTTCTACTTAATAGAGATGTGAGTCAAGTAAAAGAGATAAAAGAAACATTCAAGAATCCTTATAAGCAGAGGATAAAGTGATGTAATTAAAGCTAATCTTTTGCAAAACCCCAGTAAGTACATTGGAGATATTTAGATATTTTTAGCAACCCTGCGTTTACTTTAATTATGTGATGTATAAGCACTCCTACTTTGACTAATGAATAATAAAACTTAAAATCATAAAACTTAAAATTTTAATGAAGTCAAATTGCATTTTCAAATAATTTATTATTGTTATTTTTTCACCAGTTCAGTTAATAGCATTAAAACTATTGTATGCAGTAACTTCATTTGTAGTGAAAAAGTTAACCATTCCTGCCCTGAATTCAAATTGCCATTACACACAAAAGGGCCTCACAAGTGATTCAGCATGTAATGCAGAGTTACTGTAATTTTATTGTATGGATAAGAGCCTCACTGTTCACTGTTCACTCTCTTAATCTGTGTCAGAGCTGGATTAAGTTACTGCTTAACATGTCTTATTGATGCTGATGCTGCTTCACATTAAAAAGGATTAAACCAGTGAAATCTGGGGTGTCTTTTATTGTGAAAGAGTAACTGGAAATAATATATTTATCACTGAGGTTAGCACCAACTGTGACTGTGATGCGTCTTCAAAACAAGACAATGGACATTTTCTACATGTTTGTTACAGCAAGTTAGTTTTAAATACTGCAGGGAGTAAAACAACAATGAGCCGGCATGGTGAGTGCATTTCCATCCACTTATTTTTATGCACATTTGAAATTTGTGAACAAAAACCTGCGCAGAAAAGGTGGAAATTAAAAGTGTCCACATACAGCAAAAAGTTTTTAAACTTGGTTGAATAGGAAAGGTTTATGTATTGATTAAAAAAAAGAAATGACAAACTGCAATGAAAACAGACAAATTAGATTAATTGCTGTTAAAATGATCAAACTGTTCTAGCTATTACCACCAATAACCACAGGTGTGACCAAATCAACAAGGGCTGAAATATTAAGAATTATAACTTTAAGTGAAAAGGCATCACTGTACTAGTGTAAAATATTCTGTGATTCTTGCTACACTGTAGTTTGATCTGGAGAATTACAGATTGCAACACGGTCATAAGATAGAAAAGTCAGGGGCAATTACCCATAAAGTGGAAGAAAAACTAAGTCCTTTGTGTGAAATGATTATTTTTATAATAATCATTCGCTGCCTTACCTCCTGCAAAAGGTCAGCCTGCTCAATGGCCTTTAACACATTCTTTTTGGATGTCTCCTGAGCCTCTCCACCCAGCAAGAATTCATCTAGAATGAAGTAGGCCTTCTCAAAGTTGAAAATGATGTCCAGCTCACAAACCTGTTGATTGGAAATGAAATAAAAGTGATTAAGAAATGAAAGGTATTTTAATACTAGGTTCAACTGATGCCAAACACCCGATTATCCATGGAATTAATAAACAACATATACAATGATAAAAGAAGTAAAGAGACAGCAGAAACGCACACTGCCAAAATATTTATCCAGCAGCTCCACATATCTGTGGATGATTTCCAGTGTGATGAGCTCATTGTCCTGGTCCTCTATGGCACAGCAGAAGTACAAGCTGGCATATCTGCAACAGAGCAACATGGCAATTACGTTCAAATTGACAATCTAAATAAATATGACACCATAAAAAAAAGGAAAACAGTAAGCATCTTTAATCATGAAAAACCTCAACTTGGGAAAAAAAAATCATTATAAAAGCTGACTATACATTTTTATCACTTAAACAAGATCTCCAAGTTATATACACAGTATAATCTCTCTCAACTCAACTGTAATAGTGCTGAGAGAGTAATTTTCTGTTATAATTAAGGACTGCTGTGTTCAAGGTTTTCATTTAAAAGCCAGAAGCCCAATACAGAAGGCTGTAACAGTTAAGCCTTATTCTGCCATGGTTCTTAATCCCTGATAATCCCAAGGCACCCCTTAAGCATGTGATGATTGGCTAATAAAGGAGCCAGTCAGTTGATCCCTCACAACCAGCAGGTCAGCAGGGCACAGTGTTAAAAAAATTTAGATTTTATAAAGACAAGCATAAAGGAGCAGGTCTCAAACTCAACATGACTGGAACTTGTTGGCAAAATTGATTCCCGTTATTTTATCAACTGCCCTTTTTTAAATTCTTTATTTTATCATTGCCCACTCCATAATTGTGTGCTGATTGGGAAAGTCAACGCAAGGCACAGCCAAGCTCAGAGAACAATGACCTCAGTTCAGTTGTTTAGTTGTCTTTGGCACAGAGAAGTGAAACAGCACTTTTACTGCAGCTGACTCACACAGCATTTCAGGAGGGATGGCAACAGGAAGTTGAGGTTTCAAACATAAGTAAGGCTCACAAGAGAGCCTTATTTGGCTCTACATATTCAATTGCAAAATCAGGGTGATTTAATTTGGCTACAAATTAGATATGACAAGCTCCATGTGAAATGAATTCAGCCTTACCTTACCTTATCTCCCTGACTGATTCTAACAAATGCTGAAATAGGATAAAGAGTGCATTTTGATAATATGTACTGCTAAAATATCAAGGTTTCGAATGATCTGTCAGTAATGTTGATTCAGGTTCTTCTTTCTGAAGACATACTGTATCCATGTCATATTTTCAAGAAAAAAAAAGATTTATCAGCTAATTGAGAAAATAATCACAGATTAATCAGTAATAAAAATAATACATGTTTGCAGCCGGAGGCAAGTTGTATGTTTTCATTATGGCTGAATGTTAAAACAACAGTTGCTACACCTACTACACAGTAATTTTGTGCTCCAGATTTCATCTTTCTATATTACATTTAAATTTTATACTGTTTAACTGTACGAAATAAACAGCCTATATATCAAACAGTAATAACAGTTACTGTCTTTGCTGAAGCTCATTTGGCTGTGGTGCTCACCATGTATGTACAAATCTGACGTGACAACTTATTATTTTCATTACTTCTCACTAAAGATAACGTGACAAAAAAAAAAATAAAATTAAACAAGATTAAATAAAGAAATAGGACTTGTAAAAGGATGCAGCCTTTCACCTCTTAAAAACCTAACACTGCAACAAACATTGAATCGTGTTCTACTTGGTGCTCTCTCTCTTCACCTTCAGCAAAAGTACTGTTCATTTATAGCACAAAATTATTATATCAACACTCAGACAGTTATTTCCCAAAGCTCTCTTTTGAAATGTGAGTAGTTAGGAAAACTCTCTTCATTCACAGTTAGAGAGCTTAAAGCTACATAAAACTCAGGAGATAAAGATCTATTCTGACTACTCTAGTAAAACTAGATCCAGAGGCAGCAGCCCTCCTCACTTGTTTAATTACACTTTTATGCATTGTATTCAAAAATAATCCACTTAATTGTCATAGGCGAAAACAAAGATACAGAAAAGGCAACAAAAAATTATGAGAAAATGGAAAAGTAATTACTTGAAACTGTTTACGAGATATACAGTGTCGCAAAGTTGCTGATGGGTCAGCACCTCAACTGCTGTGTCTGTCTGTCCCTGTCAGGTCACTCAGATTCACCGCCAGTCTGCCTGCTTGCCCGTTGGCACGGCAACAGGATATAATGAGGCAAAATGAACGCTCTTTCTTGTTGTATTCTGAGTGCACTCATAATGCCTTCATCTGTTTGACAACACTTTCTCCTGATTCTCCCACTGAGCTATGTCTTTGCATGATAGGTCTATGAATTGCCCAGGGAAGTGTGAAAAAATCTATTCTGCAAGCGTTCAACCAGAAAACATTTTGTTCATAAATAAGTCCAATTTCTACACACCTCTTGTATACAATCTTGAGGTCTCTCCACTCCAGAAAGCTGCACATTTTGGGCTTTCGGGCCAGGACTGTCTGGACCAGCTCTCTGGTGATCTTCTTTTTCTCCTTATCAGACAAAGGCACGTACCATTTCTGAAGCCTGAGCTTGCCTTGTCGACTGAACAGAAGCATGAACTGCATCTGAAATGAGATGAGAAAAAAAAAAACAAAGGAGCTGTGCATCATATTGAAAAATCAGCGGAAGGAGTGGGTGGTAAAAGACAGGAAGATTCAAAAAGCATTCAAAAAAGGACATCCGACCGCCTCTTCTGTGATGCCAGATGTAGGCATTAGGAGTTAGGCTGACTATAACATGTTGAGACAAACTGAGGAAATTATTACTGTAGGACAAGTGTAGGTGCACAAGACATTACCAAGATAAAAGACGAATTAAATCTTGTTAGATCAAGCAAAGTCAGGAAGTTACCTAAGGGATTATTCTTCCTGCAATAATTCAATATACACTCAGTTGAATGTTTATCAGGTCCACCTAGCTGAAATGAATGCGGTCTAATACAACAGTCCTGCAAAAAAAAAAACCTCCCCCATGAAAGTTATAATGTTCAGTTTTTATCGACACTGTTTTAGAGGAGTTGATTCAACTATATGATCACGTTGGAGGCTGCAGTCTATGGTGCTGTTGCGCTGTATTGCATTATACAGAGATATAAATGCTGATGTAAAAGGGGTGGACAAAAATAATGGACCTGGGGTTGTAAAGTTGAATTAACTCCTCTCCAGAACATTATAACATTCATGTAGGGGGGATTTATCGCAAGACTACCGTATTAGACTGTTAGTTTTAGCTCTGTGTACTAAATAAACCACCAGCGGCCAACAGTTAGTCGTCTTAGCTGCCATGTGTCTAAGATAAACAACGCACCATTTCTCTCCAGGTCCAGATTCAGCCCGAACAGTTAGACCGGAGACAACTACGGCTCGTTTTACAGTCTGGACACATTAGAAACTGAAACTCCGATCGGAGATTGTGAAGCCAATTCCCCCCAGTTAGAACAGAAACGCGACTGAATTTATCGTTTGGTCTCTACCGTCGGCACCGCGGAAGTATCGACGGCGCCGTTATTCGGCGCTTAGCACCAGGCTGCTGAGCCGCGGCCGGGCACGTTAAAAACGAGAGGAAACATCCCGCCGAGCGACCACACGCGTTTTACGGTAAAGGTGAGAGAAAACGGGGGGCGACGCTCTTACCTCGACCCGTCGGACCGTTTCCCCCCGGACACTCGGGCCGACGCCACCCTGAACCCGGACCCGGACCCGGGCATCGCGCACCCGATTGGCCGGTCAGGCGCCCGTCGCGTCGCTCATTGGCTGGCGGGATTTCCACGGGCACGACCTTTTATGACGCGTTTTTAACTCGATATCGCGGATGCGACTGGCCGGTGCAGGTGTCAATCAAACCCCGGAGGGCCGGCCGGCTCCGCCCTTTTAAAACGGCACCAGGAGGCGCAGCGGCCGAGGGTTTAAATGCAGGCGGACGTTCGCGAGTTTGTGGTTTTCGAGGCGCAATGTTGTGATTTCTCGAGTTTGATTTTGCTGTGGACGTGACAATAATATATGTGTGTTGTTATCATATCTACTAGGTGCGCAGGAAACGTCCATATTTATAATACGGGTCCCCCAGGTCTTGTGGGCACAGGTTATGATCTAGTCTCTTTTTGTTGAAGTTCTTTTCTTTGGTTCTCAGAGTGAGGATGTTCAGCTCCGTCATTACAGACTCTTAATATTCCTGCAAATTTTGTCAAGGCATTTACACCATTAACGTAAAACATACACTAATGCAGGTCCTCCACTGTTCTGGCTCTGTCTTGTACAGGAGTCCCCCTGTTAAAAATCTAGTTTTAAGACCGTCATTAGAATAGTTCCAGGTGAAACTGTGTTTAATCAAGTTCCAAACAAACCTACTTAAAAACAGAAAAGCTAGGGCCAGAGAGAATTAATCCGGTATAGGAGAGTATAATCTTGAGGGCAAGAAGATTGTGATACGGGGCCCAACATTATTTTTTCCCCTTGGGTCCACCTAACAGGTTAATGCAGCTATGGTTGTGGAATTTAACATTCAATTTGCAATGCCTTCATCTTTTATGTGGAATTTAATGTGTTTGCATTTTAATTTTTCCATAATCCTTTAATTAAGTTATTACCTTGTGCACAGAAGAAAAAAAATCAACATTTTCTTCCTCAGGTCTAGTGGTATCTCTCCATTCTGATAGATTTGGTTTCTAATGCAGTAGAGATAACTGTGTTTAATCAGGGTCAAATCCTGTATAAGTCCTGCATTCAGCTTTTCACATGGAAGGCTCTGCCCAGGTGACAGGTAGATTTACAGAGGCTGTCCCATTTCTCATACAGAATTTTGAACCCTTACCCTTGCTTAGGGTTGATTCACTCACTCACTCACTCACTCACACACTCACTCACTCACTCACTCACTCACTCACTCACTCACTCACTCAAAGGGCCAATGAAGAGTATTAGATAAAGCCATCAAGGGCCTATGGATTACAGTAATCCTATCCACTGGCGTTGGGTATCACACACATCGCATTCCAGCCCAGCTGAAGAGGAAGATGGAGGCCAGTGTTCGCTGTGCTGCTGTGCTGCTCCTCCTGCTTATATCTCAGGGTAAGTCACTGTGCACTTGCATGAGAGATATTATTATATCGTAATGCACTGGACCTGTCTTTAGAAATAACCCCAGGAAAATACTTAATCATCTGCCTTGGCTATTGTATCTTTTTGTAACAATGCTAATTAAAGTTCCATCAAGAAAATTTGCATCAATTACACTTGGAATTTATCAAGCTTTATTATGAGGATGCTTGTTGATAGTGGCCAATGAACAAGTCAGTGTCTTCAAACAAATATTGCTGAATAATTAGAGATATTTGTCACAGTGATTTAAATCCCAAGAAAACACCTGTTCTGAGTTCATATATCAATTTCTCTAAGTCTTATATTCATTAAAATTATATCATCCTTATTTTTCAATGTTTCTTCTATAAAGTTTGGCTTGAGCTCTCAGAGTTTATTTAACCATCTGCTTCTACATTTCATGCATCTGTTGATGTGGTGCAGCCCTAATTGCTGTTCACTCACAGGAGGTGAGAGCTCGTTAATAAACCACCTGAAATAAGTCTGAATTGACATATTTAATGACTCTGACAGCAAAGTGTTGATATCCTCCTCCCTCCATGTGTCCTTCAGGAGGAGGAGGCTGTCCAGGAGGAGGAGCTACAGGAGGAGGACCAGCAGGTGATCGAGACATGGACGCGGAACATCAAAGCCTGCACCTGTGACTGTGAGTCTGCTGATTCACCGACGCGTACCCCTGCTGTCATCCCACCTGTCCCACCGACCTCACTGCCACCGCCACCTCAGGGTCACTCACTGAACTGCATGCCAGGTGAGGACTCCATCTCCACCATGGACTCAGTCATAGTCCCCTGTTTGTCAGATTCACAAGGAAGTTGGATGTCTTTAGTTTATCAGAAGTTTTTAAGAAAGTTATAAATAGGTTTCTGTGAAGGATAATGGAATGGCAGAGGCCATCACATGTGAAGATCTATAGTAGGCAGCAGTGTATCCTGTGGATGATTTAGGTGTCCGTGGGCACAAGGAGAGCTCCAGACGGTGTGATGGATCTCACAGCTGACGGTAGCACGCTGTGTCCTTGTCTGCACTCCGCCAAGTCTTGGCTCTGTCTCTGCATCTGTGCAGCAAGTCACAATCACCTTCTACTACGAACTTCAACCAAATACTTACTTTAAGTTTAAAGGGCTTGGATCTGTTACATAGACGATAACGCTTTGGGGTTAAGAAATGCACAACTGTGAAGAAGAGGCCTGGAGCCTCAAATGCTATTGGATAATCTCATTACCTGTGCAGGAATGTGACGAGCAGATTAGGGAGCCCAAAATAGGGCGTGCCCTTCACCTAATAGCATGATACTGGGCAAAGCAGCACACATCAGATGATGTCATGATCATGTTCTTTCGCCTTATCACGCAAGCCTTCGGAGTATCAGTTCTTACTGTTAGCTAAATCGTGACAAGCAGGGTTGCTGCTCAGACAACTCCAGTGGAGAACAAAATGGTGATAAGAATGTTTCTGGTACATTACTAGATTTCGTCATGTTTTATGAGGCTGAATAAACTGTATTTCATCTGTATTTGCACTTGAACACTCCATAGAATGTCCCTACCACAGAGCCCTCGGCTTTGAATCTGGGTCTGTGACATCGGACCAGATCAGCTGCTCCAATCAGGACCAGTACAGCGGCTGGTACTCATCCTGGATCCCCAACAAGGCTCGTCTCAACAACCAAGGGTTTGGGTGAGACAGACTTCACATGACACACTAGAAAGAAACCCTTATTGTGAATGTAATGCAACATAAGCTTCTAAGTTTATTTCTTTTAGGTGTGCATGGCTTTCCAAGTTCAATGACCAGTACCAGTGGATCCAGATTGATCTGAAGGAGGTTGGGGTGGTGTCTGGTATCCTCACCCAGGGTCGCTGTGATGCTGATGAGTGGATTACTAAATACAGCATCCAGTATCGTACTGTGGAAACTCTTAACTGGATTTATTACAAAGACCAGACAGGAAACAACAGGGTAAATACATGAAATAGTAGTCAGATAGGACTATTTATACAACAAATGAAAAATGAATATATTCATTGCTCTTGCAGGCTTTATCAATATTTCTTGTATGAACAGCAGTGTTACATGAAAAAAAGACCATAAATGTGAGAGTTATGCGGCTCATTCATGACTTCTTATTCAGTTTGAATCTTAATTTCTTGAATCAATGTTACATCTTTTCTAGTCTTTCATTGACCTTGAGAGTATTGTTCACTTACTCTAATTCAAAACCTTTCACCTGCTATATCTCTCATTGCAGTTGCTCTACTTTGCTTGTAACAGACACATTTTACACAGGGGGAACACAGCTGATTTGAACTAGCTTATCATAGGAAAGACTGACTGTACTGAAACTGTTCAGGGTTGTTTGCCTTCATGTCCTCTCTGAGATCTCACTCATTGATACGAGTCACAAAATTATTTTTCTGCTGCAAGTCAGCAGAACTTTGCATGAGTAAGAGTTATTGTAACATGTAAAAATCATTTATTTACATAAAATCTATAGTGACAGCTGCCACTTGGTGGTGCTGTCTGTTGTTGGTGTCGACTTACGTTCAATACATTTTAGTCAGTTATAGCCCATATAAAATCTATTACTCAATCTCCATCTCTATCTGTCTCACCAGCTTTGATCCATAACAAAACCTCAGAGAACTATATAAATTGTTATAAATATACTTTGAGTAGCCCCTGTGTCCTTAGTTATATTTTACCCATAAGCATTTATAAACTGACATTTTTTTTAAATAAAAAAAAAATCTAAATTTCACTCCATGTTTTCTATGGAGCCCCAAAGGTTCCATATTGTAACATAAAAAGTTGATAGAATGGACATAGACAAACAAACATATGAAGAAAATGCCTAACACAGGAAAATGAATCAACAAATTGTGAAATCATTTTAAAAATAATAATAATAAAAAAATTTAGTCATTCATCCTTGTATTTATTTTTATTTAATTATAGGATTAAATTGAATTAAATTAGAGATAATACCCTCAGAAAATTTTTGAATAAGGAAAATTTGAAATAAAAAAAGTCAAATAGAAATCAGATAGAAAATTCTGTTGAGTTCTTAAAAATTCTTAAATCATTAAAAAAAAAATAAAAAATCAGTGGTTCATTTGTGTATTTTACATGATTCATTTTTACGATTATTTATGTCACACGTATATTATTATAACAATACTATATTTCAATTATATACTTAATATATATATATTTTTTTTTTATCACTTTGGGGCTCCAACATCTTTAGGCAAACTTTATCATGTTTATTATGTTTATGCTGACTGAAAGGTGTGTTTGTTAAAGCGAAATAAGCTGATAAAATGCTGTGATATAGGACTGAGGTTTATTAGATTAACTGATCTTTTCCTGATGATCCATGACCCTGGAAATTAATTTTAATAAAGACATCTAGTGCATCTTTACATATCTTTCACCTTCATCTCCTCAGGTTTTCTACGGGAACTCTGACCGCTCCTCCACAGTGCAGAACCTGCTGCGCCCACCTATTGTGGCTCGTTACATCCGCCTGCTGCCACTGGGCTGGCACACTCGCATCGCCATGAGGATGGAGCTGTTAATGTGCATGAACAAGTGCACCTGAAGTCCACTCAGCCTGCTTCTTTTTCACCGTCCATCCTTCCCCTGCCAACCTGCCGCTTGCCAAAAGGGGGACATTGGTCCAGCTTTTTGATATGACCTTCATGTCTTTCTTCGGCGATGCTCAAAGAAAACTAAGTCTGGGCAGGTGGACATGTTTGGTGTCCTTTGATGCACTATTTTATCTGTCTTAAAATATGTATAATTTAATTCTTTTAATATATAAATACAAGATTGGCCCCCTTTTTCAAAGCATACAGGGGATTGGAATTGAGAAAAGAATTTTTGGATGCTTGTGCCCTTCAATAAAAGCTTGAGGAGTAAAAATAAATGAGATTTGATCACTTATTAATAAACATCTTTGAACCAGAATCAAACAAAATATAAATAAATAAATAAATAAAAATAAAAAAGATTATACAGGTTAAGAGTGAAATGAAATGAGCTTGTTTTATTTGAGATTTACTGTTAAATATGTAAACATGAATATTCTAAAACTGTTAAGCATTCATTTGTGTTTACAGTCTCATGTAAATGCTGTTGAAAAAAAAAGCAGATAAACACTGACTATGCTACTATTTGTGTCTGTAATAAAAGCACAAACTTAATACTTGATTTCATTTAAACAGTTGATAAACATCTTCCGTTATAAATATTACCAAACTAGTAGTCACACATCAGTATTAATATAATACACAGTGATCCTTCAGCAAAACAATAATCCATAGAGAGAAATGTATTGTGTCAAGTATGGAGTATGCACAGTCCTTACAGACGCACAACACACAATACGATACGGTCATGTTTGGACTCAGTGCGTTACTGTGGGAATCTGTGGCCCTGTGTTTCAGTCCTCACACACTGTGCACATGATGAACATGAACTGAGGAAGAATTTACAACGTCAGAGCAATATTGCTGAGCCACACAGTCTCTTAAAAGTGCGACATTAAAAAGTTTAAGATTTATTTCTGCCAGGCTACTTCCATGGCATTTTATCTCAGACAGAAAACAATGTTACAGTACAGAACCTCTGCCCCCAGTGTGGTTCCATTCAAAGATTTCTTAAAGGCTTGTCCCAAGTGTCTTCATATGTGCAGTCAGTTAAAAATACACTAGTACAGTTATTCCAAATCAGGGGTAGCTGTAGTCCAAGGGGTACTTCTGCAGTTGCAAATGAGTACATATAAAAATTGTGTTGCTGAGTAGCTGAACTGATGTGAAAACATGGAAAGATTTGAATTAAAAAATGTGACCAAATACTGAGTCTGCAACAATACCTGAATAGTAGTTTTCTATTTCAAATCGGAGTGTGTGAAAAATGAGCAAATGAGCAGAAAAACCTAAAGAGTTCACTAAAAGTATTGGATAAACAGCTGAAATAGATTCCAACAGCTTAAAGTAATGAGAGTGCTGAAAATGTTTTAAGAAATGGAAGGAAAGTTAAAATATTTAGCTCAAAACATCAGAAGGTTTGTAGAAATTTCTAAAGGTACTGGAAAACGACTTGAAATAGCTAAAAATGAAAGATAAATAGATAATGTGGAAGACATGTGGAAGATGGCTGACAAGGTACTTGAGTTTATCAGGGCTTTGACAGGGCTCTTGGTGTACATTGCTCCTATCACTGCCCTAGTACACCTAGGATGGCTTTTGTATTCCTCTAACTGCTGTAGAAATTACTTTATAATAATACTTATAAACCAAACTTTTCCAGCAGTTTAATATTGTAGAATATTCTGCAAGTATTTGTAAATTTTTAACAGATTGTACAATCAAAACTACTTGGAAAAAGCTTTTCTGAAATCTTCAAGTAAGAAAGAGCAACAAACAGACTCTCTTGATTCCTGGTAATGAGGGAATTTATCAGAGAAAATCACTCCCTTCATTCTTAACTTCAGATGTCCTTTGTGATTTACTGGATCCTTGAAAGCAGTGCAAAGTATCAAGGTTATACTACTGTATGGTTCATCCATAAGGGTGCTTCATAACACGAACATAAATACACATTTCAGTAAATATTTTTAGATTACATTACTACCAAAAGGTTCTTCGGTATACTCTGCATAAGGAAAAGTTATTATGTTTGTTCTGATTGAAATGATTGAGGTGTAGCCAGAGTTTTAACTGTATTATATTTCTTTGTAATATATATGGAAATGATGATTTACACATACTGTGCATGAAAAGTCAGTGCCTAAATGTTAGTGCATGGTAGTCTGTCAGAAAACAGTAAATGCAGTGCTTCATTATCTCCTACAGTGGGCGATGTAGGTTAGGATTTCTGTCAGTTTATGGCACCATTGTGTCTAAAATGGCTGCATTTCAAAAGGACATAAAAACCTAAATATCCTCCAAAAGAACAAATAGATTTAAGCTTTTAAGATTGGCAGTACCAACTCAGAAAGACTGCACTACATCTATGCTTTTAAGAACAAGACAGCTTTGACTTGTAGTTGCACATTTGAGCATCTGTATCCAGTATGACAGAGCACATCCAAAGGCAAGAGAGCTCAGCTGAAGAGTTACAGTCCTGGGTGAGATGAACACAAGCTACTGACATTACTGATCTCTACTGTAACAACTGATAAAACTTCATTTGTTTAGAATGCCTTAGATAGTCTTAAGGAAATACTACGCAGTAAAATGTACTATATTTCTATACTCAATAAAAACAAAAATACTTACACTCAAAATCTACACTTTATCTATCCATTTATATATATTTAATTTGTAATATATTTACTTTATAATACAAATCATAATCAGAATTACGTAATAATATAAAGTCTATCAAACATGGAAGCTTTAAAAAAAATTTAGACATAAAAAAGGCTTTGGGCCTTTTTGCAAGCAGTGTTTTATAACTGAAGATTTGGTATCTGTGTGTTTGTGTGAGTACAGCAGGTGTACTGTTACGCCAGGGAAGTGCAGGAGCATCAGAGGGGAAACAGAGTAGTCTGAGGTGGATGTGAGAGCTGTGGGGTGATGGAGATCACAGAGCCGTCTCCTTCAGGTCATTGAGGTTTGGCATACGAGACCTGGAGGGGCGTCCGAAGCCGTGCCCGTTCTGGCCTCCCTTGATGCTCATTTGCTCTGGATAGGGGTTGCCCTCAGGGCGGCCCAGGGCGGACGGGTGCCAGCTGGATTCCAGCTGGCCGGGCAGCGGGTAGGCTGTCTGTCTGCTCTTCAACTGTGGCGTACTGACCCCTGAGTGACCACGGCTTTCTGTGAAACCACCTTGAGCAGAGGCTGGATTAGGCAGTGGCTGGTAGCGCATATCAGAGGGCGTGGTCTGGTTGGAGGATGAGGATGACAGGTGCAGGAGCTTGCGTAGTGACTTCAGTGGCTGACTCTGAAAGGGGCATACCACAACGCACGACCACCATCTTTAAATCAAACATTTCAAAACAACATGCCTCAAGAAAATAGAAAAAGAAAATGTCATCTTTTCTCTGAGCCTTACTGGGGAGTGTGAATCGGACAGTTTCTCAGGTGGCCAGTCCTTGTCCCTGTCACGGTCTCTCTCTTGGTCACGATCTCTGCTCTTGTCACGGGTTCTATGGCGGGTGCTCTGGTGACCCGAGGACCTGGAGGACTTCTGGATGACTGTATCCACCCCGTCAGTAGGTACCTGTCACACAGTGAACGTAAGTATCATTTAACCTGTCCAAATATCAAACTCATGACTTATGACAACAAGAAACACAAAGAATGTGCTCACATTTTTGTTTTCGGAGGTGAAATATACAACAGATACTTCCATAACAGCCTTTAATCAATATTCCAAGAGACAAGCCCTCAAATCCTCAAAAACCTTGAAATGTACATAAGAAAACATATTTTTGTGTTTCCTGTTACCGTTTACATGTGTTGAATTACCTCTGACATAATTCCCACGTTATTTTGACAATAGGCCATTGCAGTGTTTGATCTCAAGCGCAGTGAAGTCATAAAATTAAAAAAAAACAAAACAAAAAAAAAACATGCACCTAGAGCCAGAAAAATTTAGTTTTTTCTGATCTGATGAAGAGAAGAGACAACTCAGCTTGGTTGTGATCGATAAATGAAGCTTTCCATGCGAATTCATGAGACGTCTAAAGGCTAAGTACTTTCATACTTTCAAACTATCTACTCTTCATGCAGTGCACACTATTTTTCAGTGACTCTGAGTGTGACTGCCAGATTCCTCCTAGCCAGATTGCGTTTCTTGGTGCTCTGTTATCAGAAGTGACCCCCCCCCCCCCAGATTTTGAAAAAACCTTCATATATAAATAGAAATATGAAACACCTGTTTCAAGATGAACCATTACTGCTACTTAGACAGCAGGCAGTTTAACATGTCAAGATGTGGTTTCTTTTACACTTAGCAACTCTTTTCCTTCATCATCCCCCTTGATATATACTCTATAATCAGGTCATTGGTTTAGTTAAACTTTGAGGGGCAGAGAAGTAGATCAAATGCTTCTCTGTGATTTTGGTAAACAGTAAAAATGCATGTGAGTGTGAGCAGGCACACAGACTGCTAAAATCTCATGCTCTTAAAGAAGGTCTGAGTGCTCTCTTTCATCCTCAGCTCATAACCAGGGCCATATTGTTAGGGTGTAGCTGAAATCATCGGCAACTGATCAGAATCTGAGTAACTGAAAACAGTCAAATCCATACATTTTACTGGAAAAAGGATTCATCAACAGCCCTGTTTATTATTATTATGTGAATTAACCAAAAACCTTATGTATATAAAAGGATCAAATAAAACCATTGAAAACAAGCTTAAAATAACACATTAAAACAGTGTTTATTAATGTTACCAATGCATGAGTTGTTGAATGACACTGAGCTGGTAGATGAGTAGGATTGTGTAAAACAGTGTGTACAATGGGAGAGGAAAATACAAGGAGGACTCTCACAGAGGAACTATGCTTTATGTTATTTTTTGGTCCAAACAGAGGGAAAGGACATTTATTGATGGCATCAGGGACTTCCAACTATAGAGGCACATGACTGGTGGCACAGAGAAACATGAGCACATGACAACAATCAGAGGACAAGTCTTTATATCTCTTTAAAGGTGCTAATAAGGCTAGCATTTAACATTTAAAAATCAGAAGAAGAGATAAAGTATATAGACGGACAGCTTTACCAACAAGGTGTTGACATCAAAGGACATATGCATGGAAAGGTGCATACAGACATGACTTACATCCTCAAAATTACTTGACTTACAACTCACCATTTGAGATTTTTTCTTTTTCTTCTTTATTGCTCTGAAGAAACCCTGCTTCTCCTTTTCTTTGGATGGCTCAGAGGGGTTCAACACTACAGTATCTGGGCCAGTCCTGAAAATAAAATAAGGCGTACTGAGCATGATGTACCAGCTAAAAATTTACAATATCTTGTAGCTCCTAATAAGACTTGACATTTCTGTAACCAGTGTAACAATTAATGCACCCAGGAATTGTTTCATAGAGCAACAGATAATGAACAAACTGGTGTTGTCAAGATCATCTAAGTTAGAAAAGATATTCTTTGGTTAAATAAAATTAAACTACATTCTTTTGTTGTTAGAAGAAGTCATTACCAAGGGTCAAAGGCTGGCTGACGTTTGGAGTGGTTCGTCAAACTGCTGCCATCCCCGGACAGGCCAGAGCCCCGGCTCTGACCCCTGCTATCATGAAAGGAGTTGTCTGGCCGGGGGGAGGGGACTGTTCCACCAACAAAAAAAAAAGTTCATTCACCGTTTCACACACAGAAGAAAATAAATGAATCTCAAGTGTGTACAGCTCCAGTTCATTCTGCAGGCTAAACCTAGCTAGCTTTAAACAATTTCAAATTATGATGAATAATTATCTACTCTATTATATCCTCCATGTTAGACAAGACTGTGAATTTGGATCAGAATTCAGATTAGAATCTGAATTTTTAAAATCTAAAATATCAAGCATCAGGCTCAAAAATCTGGTCTGGTTAGGAATATAATTTTTTTTTTTTAAATTTGCAAGATTCTGCAATTACTAAGCATTCTACAGTACTGGGTTTATACAGAGCCTGACCAGACCTGATGTAAGAAATTAAGACATTATTATCTCAACTGCAGAAGACTGTAGTCAAGTGCCTGATGCTTGTATCTGAATTGACGACTTGATCTCCACAGTGCAGTTAAAGAAAAGAAAGACCCGGCCAGAGGTATCTGACTAAACAAACCTCTGTAGAAGCTTCCCACCCTCCTTGGCATGGATTCACTATAGATGTTGCGGTTCTCTTTGGAAGAGCCCCCATCTTCTGTTTGCTGGTCATGATATAAGCCCACCTGAGTCACAACAGAAGAACTAATCACATAAAACCTAAGAGGCCAACTGCTTTGCATGCCTTTCTATCTGAGCTGATATTTTTATTTACCTGAAAGAACAGGAAAAAAAGGCAGACATATAGACTTACAAGTGGTCATTAAATAAAACAACATCTGTAGAGGCAATAAATGTGCTCCAGAATCAAACTGAAATGTGCTGCGATGACAAGCTTGATGGTGCTATCATAAGTAGTCACTTTAGAGGGAAGCAAAGCACACAGAGAAAATGAAGAGGCATCTGATGCGGAGAGACAGAGAAAGAGAGGGAGAGGGAGAGCGAGCAGTTCATGACAGCAGTATCCACCCACATCTGCACTCTCAGAAGACTGGATGTGGGTGGGGAATGGTGGGTGCAGGCAGAATGTCGGACCTCGCTTTTTTGCCGCTGTGTATGAAAAGATGCAGTGTTGTCCCTTGTGGAGTCCCTTATTGGGGGTCTGTTGTGGGTGACCTCAGTGGTTGCCTGTTCGCTCTGTTAATGGAGACATGATGAGGCATGAGGTGAGCTCAGCATTGCACCACACACATACAAATACACAGACACACACACACACACACACACACACACACACACACACACACACTATATATATATATATATATATATATATATATATAGTGTGTGTGTGTGTGTGTGTGTGTGTGTGTGTTTGTATACAGTATATATAAATGTACAGGTAACATGTTTCACTATATCCTAACAGGAAAAAGACACTCTCAACATTCTTAACACTCATAGATGAAGCTGAAGTTTTCTTAATCGTGCCTCTCCAATTCTTTACAATTCCAAGAAACTGACTAATAAGATCTGGCTGAAAAACTAAACACAGATCGTGTTATTTTCAGAAACCATGAGAATAAATCCTGGCTGTATTGTTCTGCAAACTGAGACTGAGGAGGAGTTATCCAACACAACCTGGTGTAGGTATTTGATATGAGTAGATCCTGTAGGCTTAGGCTTTACTTAAGCTTTGAGAGGTTTGATGTGGGCTGATGACTGACCCTGCTCATGTCTTCCTCTCTGGAGGAGCCCCCAGAGTGGCGAGGCAGCGTACGGTGCTGCAGCTGTGGAGATAGGAGCTGGAGACTGCTGGCTCTGGTAGGCATGCCCTGCCCCACTGCCAGCCCCTCATCCGCCCCATGTGTCCTCTGATGGTCCCTCCTTACGTACATGGAGTGGCGGTGCGGCCTCTGCTGGGAGGAGAAGGGGCTGGTGTATCCCTGACTATAAGACACAGGGTCGTGTGGGGCAGACAGAGAATGAGCGTGGCTCCTTTCGACGCCACTGTCCCCAGGGTCCAGGGAATCTGGTGACTTAGCCTCCTCTGAGGCCTTGTGGCGGGTAGAAGAGCGCCTGTAAGAGGAGTCCAGAGTGTTGCTTTCTCTGTCTGACCGCATGCTTCCTCGGCCAGCTGTGCCAGGTCCTAGTCTGTCAACTCGGCGGGCTGCAGGGCTGCTCGGAGCTGTGAGATCAAGGCAGCTTGAAGGAAAATAACGAGATGTAGGCTCATCGGCATAAAGATGCACATCATTTAAGTTCCCCACTGACTTGGCATCACTAAGCGTGCCATAGCTCTTGGACAAGTTCAGGTAGGCGAACTTGAAGGAGGAAGGTGTGGAGCTGTGCGATTCCATGTAGCTGTGTCGACTGTGTTTCTCCCCTGATTGAAGTGTGTTGGTTTTCCCCTCCACAAAAGAATGGCGGTTCTGCTGCAAGCGGAAATTGGATTTGAGGTACTTGGCTCCGGGGCCATCGGACAATTTGGACCCCAGGTTCATCTCGAAGTCGCCCTTGCTCTTGGCCTCGCTGGGGCTGAGCAAGTGAGGCAGGTTGCTGCTGGCTAGGTCCATGCTGCAGGAGGTGGGGTGGTTAAACATCTGCTGCTGGTAGTTCTTGGGATGCAGGGTGGGGCTGAGATTCATCGGTGCAGACATGTTACCGTTGAGAAAGCCGTCGTTGCTGGGGTGGAGTTCTTCGTGCCGGGGAAGGCTAGAACACTCTTTGCTGCTGGAGCGGTGGCTCCCCGAGCTCTTCCCTCCATGGCTCCTGAGAAAGAGAAGAGAGGTCAACATCAATATACTGTCCATCACGCATTAGATTTTATTCAAAATATTAGTGTCTATCTGGTGTGATAATATGGTAAAAATGGTTTAAATCATACCTAAGTAATTGTAGTTACTATGCAGATATGGTCATGTTTGAGGTTCCACACAGATCAGTCACAGGACCGATACTTTTCCTAACTTATGTAAATTATATCAAATCTGCAAAGCGGAACATTCGTCTCCCCCTTCTTGCAGTGAGAACTAACACTGTCAAATACAGGAATATTTCCAAAGTTCCCAGACACTAATACAATATTTTGGTAGAGTAACCTTAATACATAGCCATCTCCAAATCTTTTATAACCTGTCAACCTGTCCATGTACAGTAAAGTGACATCTCTGTTTGCCTTCAGTCCTCTCTCTTTTCTCAGTGCTCTCCAACAAGAAAAAGCTGACCAATAGTAATCAATTTTTGTCCTTGTTGTGGATTTCTTTCATTTTTAGACCGTAATCTTTCCTCTTAACACCCACTTTCTTTTTTGTCATTAGCTTTAGCATGAGCATTAGAATTTTCATTCTGATGCTTCCTAGATTTTTTCACCATAGGCTCCACCATTATCCTGGTTGAGAGTCTTCATTTGCTATGGTTGCTCTGGCAAACCAGTCATTACTGTCTGATGTAAATCGCATCTATTCTGGTGGGCAGAATGGGGATTATTCCACAGACACCAGATTTAAAACTCCGGTAAACTGCAAAATACAGAGAGATTTACTCTGCACTGATAGGCTGAATCAGCACCGATTGAACTTGTCTGGTGAGGGTGTGATTGTTTTTGATTGTTTCATTTACATGTAAAAGTCCAACACTCGAGCTTTAAAGCTGCATTTGATTTTGGGCTTTTTTTTCTGTATGCTGATGACTCAACTTTGTTAGTGTGTTCTAAATGTGTCTTTGACATAGAGAACATGCTTGGTCAAGTAATTTTGAAATTTTAAAATACATGGCTAAATGACTATAGGCTCACTTTATAACATATACAGAATGAGCCACAACACTAAAAATGACTATGCACCAGAGTAGTATAGACTATTACAGGTGTTTGAGCTTACTATTATTAGTATAAGTATATAGTATAAATGACTAATACCCTATATAGTGTAATTAATTATGCATGTCATAACTTTCACATAAAGGCAGTGACATAGCAGGGTCACAGCAGTCTTTGTTTTTATCATAATTTGGGCAGTCCAGGACTACTATGAAAATAAGATATTTTACCTTTTAGTGTTTTTATCCAGTGTCATGCTTCAGTTTTATGCATAACATCATGCCGTTTTACATGCTGTTTTAGGTTTGTTTTATTTTCTTTCATTTTTTGTGTCTGTGTGTCAGTGTCTCACATTGGATTCAATCTGTGTCTCAGTCCTCTAAGAAAGGGCAAGACATTCTGCAAAAATGTCACTAGACAGTGACTGCTAATGATATACTTGTCCTCAAGGGGGTTGTTGACTGAAGAAAAAAAAAAAGGTCACATCTGCATAAGAAAAACACATAAATCTAGGCTTGTGACCAACAAGGACACACTGACAAGCTTAAACTTGCAATACTGTATAGTGTTTACCGCTGACCTGCTGGGGGTGGTGTTGTCTCCATGGTGAGGTTTTCTCTTGGAGGAGCGTACAGGTGTAGGTGTGGGTGGGCCTGGTCGCTCCACTAGCCGCAGGGTCTGGAAGGCGTGGTGGTTCAGGCTCTGTTCTGTGAGAAAACGCTCTGTCGGGTTCAGCAATAGCAAGTTCTAACGCACAAACACACAGAGGGAGTCCATGAATCCTCAAGATGCCCTGAACATCCAGACCTTGCAAACAGTCATGGTTTTATGAGTCATTGCCATTATCATACAAGTCAGGCTGGTGCTACATTTAATTGTGTCTTACAGTCAGCAAGTAAGCCAAATGGTGATATAAAAACGATTGGTGACATTTTCTTTTTTCCTACTTGAATAAATACAGTATGTTTAATAACCTGTCTCCATAGACTTTAATGAAAACTGAATTCTGTGTGAATGCACTCAAAATAAAACCTTTGAACTAAACTGCAGTTATGCTTACACATAACAAAAAAATCATAGTGGCAGCAAATTTCTCACTTTCTTACGAAAAAAAAAACAGAAAAAAAAGGAAGGACAACTACTCTTTCCAAGTCATGCAGCATCACATAGACAACTGGCAAATAGCAAATATATTTTGTTCAGTTAAAGTCGAAACTAAACTAAACAAAACCTGAATAGTAATGAGATAGATCCCTTGCTTAACTCAGTCCTGAGAAGACAAAATGTTAGCAGTGAGTCATTATCTGCTGGGATAAGTGCAAGTTCACAAGCACAGCCCACATTCTTGACATGAAGCTCCTGTTTGCAGTCCAGACACAGCAACAGCAGCAGTGCTGGAAACAGATTGTAAGCTGAGATGCTAAGGCAGGCACGACGTAAACATGATGATAATGATGTCTAGTCTAGGGTGTCTGGTTTATAAAAATTTGAGCAGGAATAAACTTGAAACTGGTAAAAAATATAAAATAAAAACATCCTGTCCTTTTGCCAGACCTGTGATCCTTACCTTCAGGAGGTCCAGCAGGCCTCCACCAATGATTCCTAGGTATCTCCGCTCCAAGGTTTGGGGGTGGTTAACAGCAGGGAACTGAAACAAGAGAGAGTGGAAAAAAGTGAAGTCAGTCAGAAATAAAGCCAGTACAAAGTAATAAATAATCCAGTGATCACTACTTTGTAGAAAGACTAGCAATGTCAGCCCCCGTGTGTTGTGTGTGGAGTAATTGAGTATGCGTAATACACTTGTTTTTATTCCAAATGAAGTTAGCTACTGGAACTTTAATGTTACTTAAAGGACACTAGTTATGGACCTTCAAAAAATAGTGTCACCAGTTCCCATCAAAAATCAACAGGCTGAAACTGTCTCCTCTTACAAATATATGGAGGTTCATAATAATATGAAAGTGAACTGATCAATTGATGCTGTGCTTAAGTAGTCCAGGTTGTTTTTCCTCACTTTAAGGCCTTCGAGATCAGCAGGAAACTTTTAAATGTTTACTATCAGTGTGGCCAATGCCTGGTCCTATGCTGTTGTATACTGGGGTAACACCATTTCTGCCAATGACAGAAACAGGACTAAAAAACTGGTTTGATTCCCGATTTGGTAAAGATAGTTTTGAAGGTAAGAACAAAGAAGAAGGTTCAAACTTTACTTGATTTGTTGGTAATCCTGTCTGGTGTTTTTAGTGAACTAAAAAATGTGCCTGTGACTCCTGAGATTCTCTGCACAATGTCTTTTAAGTTCTTATGTGCCAACAGTACAGTGTTTTTTGAGATAAGGCTCATAGTTTTATTACAACATTAGTTTTAATGTTTCATTTTGTACGTATTTTTTTACAGGTTGGTACTTTTAATGGTTTCATGTTATATTTAGCGTTTGTTTTATTTTTGTCATTGCTTATTGTTGGCCTTTAATTTATCAATTGATTGACTGTTTTAAATACATTCTTTTTATTGTAGTGACTGCGTGGGAACTACACTACTGTCCTCATCAAAATTCTTTTAGTTTTCAAGGTAGTGTCAATACTATTCCTGCAATTATGGTATACACATTATCTGTAGTGACCCAACTGACTTGTGTATCTGTTGTTATTGTTCATTATATACCCCACCTAAACAAGATTTCCCTCTGGAAATTAAAGAATCTAATCTTTATCTATATCTATATGATGATGCTCTTGTAAAATATTTTATAAATGCCCACAGAGTGTGGGATTATGTTTTCTGATATTAACTTACAGATACTACTACTCCTAAAATAAAATTTTGTTAAACCGTGTTCACCAAGGGCACTGTTGTATGTGTAATCTTCCGCATCTAGTCTTCCTATGTCAGTCCTTCATTTTGATAGAATTTTTCTTCTGACTATTGTGAATCTGCTGTTTGCCAAAAGAAAACAAAAAACACAAAATATCCAGAAGCTGTTTTTTTTTACATCACACATTTCCCAGTGTTACAGAAAGCAAACCGTAGGTGGCCAGTGTGATAAAACAACCATAAAACATCCTGCCTTCACTCTCAAGTGTTGTGTGCTTTCTTGCTGGTCTGCTGGATGAATATTTTAAAGAAAACAGCTTGTATGCTGCTATGAGAAACACTATTCTCCTTTCAGTGCTTGTGTCATGGTCTTCTCCACTGTCATTACAAGAGGTTGTCTGTTAAATAGGGGCTTAAGTATGAATGTCCAATCATTCGTGAAGCTGAGAACAGGCAGGGTGATGCTCTCTACTTATCTAAATGACAACAGGCATAGAAATGTTGTGCAGAATAGAGATTTCTTTCCTTGGTTGAGTACTACCAATAGCAGGTGCTTGATGTTTACTCAAGAAAATTGCTGTCCAACATGTTATATTGGAGAGAGCATTTTACTGTAGAAAACAATATTATATTATATATTTATAAGCAGCAATTCAGTCAAGAGTTTAGGGTCCATGCCACCATATAATACTAAAGCATCTAAAATTTTAAAAATACATCCTTATCAAACAGGGTCCTTATCAGTGAATTAACACCATCAGGGATTCACAGAGAGGCAGTTTGTGAACTAATAATTATATCCTTTAGTGTGGGCAGGAAGGGGAAAGGAAGGGCAACCCAGGTCTGTTGTACCACCAGTCTGCCGCAGAAGACTTATCACAGCCTTCCTTCATAGAGCATACAGGATACATGATACACGATGAGTCATTGTGATCCAATCAGTCACGGCACAGCAAACTCAGCCAGCAGAGAGAGCAGAGCCATAACAGAGAGAAAAAATAAATAAGGGAAGAAGAAAACAAGAAAAGAGGAGGAGGCACAAAGAGACAGCAAAAGAGAGAGAAGATCAAGTGGAAGAAAAGGAGGAAAACAGAAATGAGAGCGACGTGGAGGCATGAGTCAGCAGAATGAATCCTAATGAGGGTTGGGGCAAAGAGTGCGAGGTGTGGCCTGATGTTACCCGCAGTCCATGGAAACGAGGGTTATTGTAGAAGAGCTTCATCTGTTCTGGTGGAAGGGGTCCCAACACTTTCTGGATGGTAAAGAGCTGGTCAATCTCACTCTCTCCTGGGAACAGCGGCTGTCCATCACTCAGCTCTCCTAAGATGCAGCCCACTGACCACATGTCCACTGCCTTCCCATAAGGAGCCCTGCGATCAGAGATTTAAGGGGCTGGTGACAAAGGCCAGGCTTAGGAATAGTCACTTAAGAGAGATGTCAGTGTAGTGGCTGAGTTCTCTCGTTTAGTGTGGGTTGCTGTCTAAAAATTACTGGACGTACCCGAGCAGGAGCTCTGGAGAGCGGTACCATCTAGTGGCCACATACTCCGTGTAATTGGCATCAGTCCCCTCTGAGAGATTACGTGCAAAGCCTGGCAAGAGAAGACAGAGGAAGCACTACATTATGATTAGGAGCCTCTTGATATGCTCTACATGCTGAGACGACTAAAACTGATTTCAGCTAAATGCCTCTCTGGACCCTCATTATGATTCTAAGGTATAAGTTACTAAGAGGATGAGTTAGGTAAAAGCTGTTCTCATGTACACTTAGAGATATGATGAGCCCTCTGGGAATATTAAGTCTTATTAAATTCACTAACAAAATTTTAAGTATTGAAATTTAGAAAACTTTGAATTAAATTTCATAGTCCTTAAGCATGACTAAAAATTTGCAAAATACAAAATAACTGTCAAAATCTAATAGGTTTTAAAAAATTATTTTCTCTCAGCATTTTGGGAAACAGGCTTCCATTTTTTGAATGCCAAGATCAATACCATTTTCATTTCTGTAAAGTAAGTATGAAGCTAGAGCCAGGGGAATATTAACTTTGGTAGCATGAAGACAGAAAGCAACAGAAAACAGATTGCCTGGCTCTGCTCAAAATTAAAAAAAAGTCTGCAGAACATCTAGAACTCACCAATTAACATATTTCATCTTGTTTGTTTAATCTGTACAACAAAAGTCACTGTGCCTGCCCAAGAAATAGCTTCATGCTCCCTCCATAAAACCGAAACTTGTCAGTTTTTACATTTTGACAAATTAAAGAAACAAAATACAAAATGTTATCTAGGGAGCTTTAGTAGATAGAGAGATTTTTTTTACCTTCGCCAGAGCCAGGCTAGCAGTTTTCTGCTCTTGCTAGTCTTTTTGCTAAGCTACACTAATGGTCTGCTGGCTATAGCTGTACAATGTAGCAAATAAGTGACCCAAAACTTTGATGAATTCCTTTTGTCCTCGATTTCGTATACCGGCATCATCTCACATACATTATAACTTTTCGGGTAAAAATCTGATTTCATTTACATAACCCTGAAGAATGACAATAAACCTACAAATACAGAACAATTTATAATAATCTAACAGTTTCATGGAAGTTTGGGAAAAAGGGTAAGATAAGAACATCAATACCACTGTTCTGCTTGTACACTTGATATAAAGCTGATAGCTTAGGTAGGTATTAAGACAGGAAGAAGACGGACAGAGCCTGGCTCAATTTACAGTAAGGTTGTCGCACATTTATTTGAAAGGCGCAAAAAATGTAATATTTGAAAAGTAATGTTTGAATACAAAATTTATAGTTTATAAATTCTTGGATTTTTGTTTTTTTAAGTGATAGTGCTTGACCATAAGAAAAAAATCCCCTACCTTTCTAAGCTTTAGAGGTAGTGGAGGGTCATTTTTTAAACTTTGAAGCCAGGCTAGATGTTACCTCCTATTATCGGTCTCAATGCTAAGCTAAAATAGCCACCTCTTGGCTGTAGCTTCACATTTAGCGTAGAGACATAAGATCGGTGTCAATAGTTATAACTTACTCCAAGCACGAAAGCAAAAAAGAGTGCTTCCTAAAATGTCAAACTATTCCTTTAAAAATCCTTCAAAAAACATCATCAATCATAAAACTTATGTCCTTGTATCATGAATGACCAATGTTCCAAGAATGAAAAAGCAAAAACTGAACCTGTCAGGAACATTTTCTTTCACTTTTACATTTCTGTATCAATAAATGCGTAATGGAAAGGTAACATTTGTCAGTCTGAAGTATACTGATACTAGCAGCTGTCAGCATGAGCTTTTCATTTAAAGTTTGGGCATTTCTCAAATTTGCTTTGACCAACATCTGTAACATCAAAACAACAAACAATGAAAATAAATGTGCAGTAAGACACTCCCAAACGTAAACCTCCACAGCAGAGTCTGTTTGGCCTATGTCTATTGACTCAATTCCTTTGGCTGACACAGAGCAAACAGCAGGTCGTCAGTCTCTCACTCCAGATTGCCTACATGATGTTGGCTACTACGTTTTCCGTTTCCCCTCGTTTTGTCGTGCCAGTACCAGATTGAATCAAAGCATGGCTAGCGTCTTGTTTTCCAACACAGTTCATCAACCGCGATGAGAGAAGAATGCACAGCAGCAGCCTGTGAAGCAGGAGAGTGTGCTGCAAACAGAGCTTCAGATAACCAGATGCAGCCTGTGTGCTGCACACCTGAAGCACTGGTTTCAACAAAATATAGTCTCTGTTGAAAATATTCTTTTACATGACACTTTTGACTGTCTGGCCACCTTTCATTCAGCTCTTGTGAGGTTTTAATAGAGTTGCTCACCAAAGTCACATAACTTGAGGACATCATCAGAGCTGATGAGCAGGTTTTCTGGTTTTATGTCTGGGGAGAAACAACAGATGGAGAGTAAGACAACACATTAGATTGTGAAGTGCATAATCATTACATCATCATTACCATCTTTCCTGCCATCACATATTCATCTGGTTCATGGAATAGATTAAATAAGTGAATGATATTAAAGAACAGTAAACAGGAAAAAAAAAAAAAAATCTCTCTCAAATCAAATTCTTTCAGTGAAAATTCACATATTGTAAAGTCAAACCATTATTTATACATCAAATCCCATGATAACACTGTCATATGTGTGCCTGGGTACACAACAGGCCATTTGGATGCCTGCTCTGTTGCTCTCATTGTGCCAAAAGCTCACATGGGCCATCTGGTTTCCTGCTCTGCTGCCACTGATTCGCCAAAAGCTCACGTCATGTGAACAATATAGTGGTTGGATTTAACATGTCAGAAAACCTTTAAAGAGACTGTTTCAAGTGAGGAGACTCGTGTTTCTGTTTTACACAATCATGTAAAAGATGCGATAGATTTAAAGAATCGTTCCTAGCTTTTTCTAAAAATATAAGCAAAGATGGTTTCCAGTGCTGGAGCAGCAGTAAATGCTGCGCTCTGTTGACATTGCATGAGCCTCCGCCTGCTTAGAGCAGAGAAGAGATGCTCTAAGCAGGCGGAGGACAAACTATCCTTTGTCCTAAGAAAATAAGAGAGATTTTACCCCGGTGAACAATGTCGTGCTTGTGGCACCAGTGGATAGCTTTGATTAACTGGTAGATGTAGCTGCGCGCTTTCTCTGTTGGCACACCATTGGGTAACTCCTCAAGCATCTCAAGCATATTCTAAAAAAGACAATAACAACCGAAAAAAAATCAATATTATACGCAAACATGGTGACAGTAGCATTAAAAAATCTGTGTCGACCTATTTGAGGAAGGTAGAAGGAGCTTACCTTCTCCACATACTCAAAGACGAGATATAGTTTTCCTCTTCTGCGGAAGGCCTCTTTCAACTCGACAATATTCTCCTGCTTGAGCGTGCGGAGCATCTTAAGCTCCCGTAGTGTCGTTTCTTTAACCTCCTCATTTTCTGCATGGAGGTGAGACAGAACGGGAAATCAGGATTACATTGGGTTTACATGTAATAAGGAAGATGGGATGCATCCCAACAGAAACACAGATAAAGACAATGCATTGTGTGACAATAAAAAAACAGAAGTCGTCTCTGAAGTTGTTGTCCTCATAGGAGAAGAGAGCCCTCTTACCTTCGCTGTCCTTGAATTTCTTAATGGCCACAATTTCATTGGTCTCCTGTAATGAAAACATAGCAGCTTATGAGAAATCAGTTCTACCTTTCATTGCCCCTGTCAATACATAATGAGAGTGGGAAAACACAGCAGTGCAGATGACTCACAGCACATATACATAACAGTATACTAGTTACAATATATGGGCAACACAATATTTGCATTCAATTGTGCTGGCTTTGTGATCTTGAATTTTCTTGCATCTTTTAACACCAAAACATTTTAAAGTCCAAATCTACGAAGAGGATCATCTATTTGAATACCTATTTGCATACACATTAGCATTCCCAAAAGTAATAGTAATAACAGTGTCATCTCGATCAGTGATTCCAAATCTGGGGGCCAGAATCCCCAAAAGGGGTCTCAAGATGAATCTAAGGGGACGTACAATGATCACTGGCCTAGTAGGATCATAAGGTCAAATTTCTGTTAATTTTTCCTTTTTCCTTTCAAAATATTACATACAGGCTTTTTGTCAAATGAAAACAGTCTGATGTGGATTTGCAATGATTTGTATCTTAGTAGAATAGTCGATTGACAGAAAACAAATATTTAGATAATTGATTAACAATTAAGCCATTCTCAAGCAAAATTGCCAAATATTCAATGGTTACAGGTTCCCACATGTGAGAGTTTACTGCTTTTCTTGGTCTCATTTTATAGTAGATTCCATATCCTGTGGGTTGAATAAAAGACAAGACACTTTAAAAGTCACCTTCAGTCTGGAAAACTGGAATTAAACTGTTTTTTAGACCAAATGATAATTGCTCCATTAAGAAAAACCACAGGTTAATTGATGATGATGAAAAAAATTGTTAGTTGCAGCCCCGCCTGAAGGAAAAGTCCCATCACAGAGACATGCACTGTGCATTCCATGTAGACAACGCTTCATGTTAAGATGTCACAACCATAAAAGATTCTAGCTGAATGATTCACTGGGGAAATGTAATGCTTATAGTAACAGTGTACCTGGAACAGTAGATGCCTTATAAATAAAAACCCTGCAAAAACAATCCTTGTCACCTCATTACAGGTACGAGTGGCATGAAATAATCAACAATATGTGGAGGAAACAAACAAATTCAGAACAAATGACACTGTTTCCCTGAGACACTTCTCATCATCCCTCCCTGAAGTTCTCCGTTAGAGACACCCCACCACTAGCCCCATTTCTCGACATGTCCTAGTTAGGCCTGGTATTTCTGCCTATGGCTCAGAGCTGTGCTCCAGTTTCCCCCCGTCAGAAAGCCAGAGGCAGCATCACACCACTCCAACATGGACCGCAGTGAACAGTGAGCCCTCCTTCCAGAAAGGAGAAATAAAAGATGACTCACAGTGGGGTCAACTTCATGAGCCTTACTGTACTGTACATATGTAAGGTAGCCTGAGTAAAGGCACATGATGCATAGCAAGGTGGAAATTAAAGAACCTGTTTTTGCTAAATCTTAACTAATAGAGGATATAAAACCACATCAGTAGCTACAGTGCATTTCAACTAACCAGAATCAAAAGTCTTGAAAATCATAGGCAATAAAGTTTGTCAACATATTACACCTGTCATATCCACATATGATAAACAATACTGGAGAAGGGACAATGATCAATGCAACTACATCTACAGCAACAAGAAAAAAGTTTAGTTTGTAGGCTCGTGGCTATGACCTGCAAGAATTCATGGCATAGGACGTAAAAAATCTACATATTAGCTAAGGTTGTATTCAAAGCAGAGTTGTTGACGAAATTTTGATCTCAAGATGTTTAAAATTAATTACCACCAAGTTTCATATATTGGTGACTGGTAGATACGGGAGCTTACAGAAAAATATCCACATGCTTAATTACCACTTCGATGTTGGTGTGAAATTTTTAAGCAGCAAAATAGAAATTACAGTTACTTCCATATGACTGGAATGTGGCATAAATGCAGTGCCTGAATGGAATAGTTAGACAGGGGAAAAAAACCTTGTTTGCTTTCTCTTGTCTAAGTCTGCATAGTTCTTACATCTCAGATTAACAAACTAGACATAACGTGATAACTAGTGAGCTTTAGAGATGCCAACCAAGATATTTCCACTTGTTTCAAGTCTTTATGCTTAGTTAAGATAACCACCTGCGGGCTGTAGTTTCATTTTTAGCACACAGATATGAGAATGGTAATTACCTTCTCATCTAGCTCTCAGAACAAAAACAAAGTCATTTATTTCCCAAAATGTTGAACTATTTCTCTAAAATGTTCCTCTGCTGGCCATTAAAGTATACAGTGCAGTATTTGTGAAGTTTTTGTGTCAGTAGCTTCTTTCTAATATGTCTTTATGAATGAATGAATACAACACAGTCATACTAAAAGGGAATACAGCTTAAAACTTTGTTTTTACTTGATGGACCGATGTCTTGGATTATTTCACTTGGTCATTGCTGCTCACTCGTCTTGCCTCAGTTCCATTTAGGTTCAATTACCCATTTACCAAAAAGCAGTATACCAAAATCCAGGTTTCAAAAATTTCCCTGTGAAAGTACTTGTTGATAGACACTACAAAATGTTTTTTCTGCAGTCTATAACCTGGCCACAGCAGCATGCTGGTAAATACACACTTGTCATGGCAGATGGTAGCATAAACAAACAAGGTTCACTTCACAGTATTTGCTTCATTGAGTTGTGGAGGGCTCAAAAGTGAGTCCTCACATGGAGTATTCCCATCACTCCCATCACCCCCCCTAAAAGAAAACCACCTAAACTAGAGACTTTAAAATTTCAAAGACCCAAAGTAGCCCCTTCCTTTGCTCCAAATCACAGCACAGTGCATCAGTCATTAAGGTCAGCTCAGGTTATTTCTGTTTCAAGTAAAAAACTTAGAAAGAACTGCATCCAAAATGATAACAGATTCTCAAAACATACAGTATAAAACCAATAATGCAGCACTTGTATTCACATTGATCTCTCGTTTGTTCATAGCCACAGTCAAATAACTTTGCTGTTTCATGTCGGAGGGATCAGTGCAGTAAACAGCCACTGTGAACCTTTTTCATGAAACATTTAATGCTAAGCTCCTTAGGAATTCCCATGTGGCAATGGACTGCCAGGCTCATTTATAAGGGAGAGAAACTAAACCGGGGAAATTGATATTTACAATGAACATGCTGTCCCCTTTCTCATGATCTGAAAAGCAAAAATTAAGCACATGTTAAAAACAAGACCATCTATTCAATACTTCTAAAGTCAGGCATCATAAGGTACAGTGTCTGTAGTATCAGCTCATTTAAACAATTATTCAGCACTGCTCTTTCTATGATGAAACTTTCATTTACATTACATTCTTGGCCACACCCCAATCAGTAATTTCACTGCAGGTGTTTGGCTTTTAAAACATCTGGAGAATAACTGCTGTGACATCAATTAAGTTTTGATTAAATCTTATACTGTAGTTTTATTTTTCAGTTTTTCATGATTCAAATTAGCCACAATGATACATCAGTTATATAACTATGGCAAACTGGTAATGATAGAAGACACCAGATTAATTACAAAGTTATTCATTGTTCACATTCTTGATTAAATAGGTTATCTCCTGTGTCTTCAGAGGCACAATTCGTCATTAGAGGATGCAGTATTAACTGCACTGTGTTAAAATTCTTTGTGGATCATGCTGTCACATTTTCCACTCAATGTGTTAAAGTGTGCTGCCATTCTTGTAACAAACTACAAAACTAAACATTAAGGGCACTGATTCCATGTCAGTCTTGCTTTTGCACAGAGAACAACATTATCAGATTAAAAATGCCAGGATCCTATGTTATGTCTCTATTTACATTTTCCAAACAAGGATATCAAACATGAACTGCTTGGCTTTTAAATTTTCTTTAATAACAGCCTGGTGGCCCACAAAACGTTCATTTGTTAGCAGGGAATTTACCTCAAACAAAACACAAGAAATGCAAATGTATTTCTGATGCAAAAAACTTTTCCTTGGATTTTCCCTGATTTCTTTATACATACAGTGTATAAATGTTATCACTGTGCCAAAGATGTTGATGTTTTCATGTATCCGTCACATTGTGCTGATGTTACAAAACTAACTTTTCTTAGGTCAATGCTGAGCCATATATAAGGTGCAAGGAGAATAGTAGTGAGTCTGACCAACTAGACCTCCTGCAGCATGTCATCTGTTGCCTACAGAGCTAGTGTAATTGCATCCCCCAACCAATCATGTTAGCTTTTAGGCAACAAATCCCAATTGACATCAGTCCTATAGAGTTCTTTACAGTAACATGGACCTAGTTCACCTTATGGTATACAACTTGACAAGTGACAACCAGAGATACAGCCATAAACAAAAGGGGCTTGATAACTACTGGGGTAAAAGTAAAAGCCGTACAGCCAAACTCTTCCTGGTTCCAGGTGCAGTTTTTCCTTTTGCACAAGAGGTTAATAAATGTGTAGGGTCATTTAGAACAGATTTTAAAAAATATGAAAATATTCTGGTCACAAAGCATACATCAACAGGTGGGCATGGTCTGACAGTCAGTCTGCCTTAGACAATGCTTCAGAATTGGTCTTGAAATAGCCTCGATATGTCAGGGGAAAGTGACGACTTTAACATTCAGACAGGCTATGTGTGTCCCTCTTACATCCTTCTGTCTCTGGCTCTCTGGCTCCTGATAGGACCACACAGACAAGTGCGCCATTCAAGGTGACCCATTTAAAGCTAGATGTGAAAGTCCTTTTTTCCTCTCATGTCCCAGTTTCTGTTCACTGATTGCAAAAATAACTGTTCCCTTCAAAAGGGGGCGGATAGACTTTTTTCTCCACTAAATGTATCTAGATGTTACTGACAGCCACTCAGCTTGTTTAGGAGGAATAAAATTTAAGCCGACCGCATCAATTCAATTATCGGTGGAAAAAGCAACATTGGTTACGCAACCTTAAAAAAAATGAAGCTTAAGCAATGCTAAAATAAAAGATCCAAAAAAAGGAACATTTATAATCAAGATAGGACAAACAACAGATGACTGCAGAGCAGTGGTGACTCATTTGATGCTGGATAGCAGCTCCCAAAACAGTAATGGGCTTAATAGATCTAGTCAATACACTAATTACTCATTTTTGGATCATTGTGTGGTATCTCCTTTTCACAAATAAAAGTCAAAGGCAAAAGCAGCAGAAACATGTAGGAATAATTTCCAACAGATAATAGATTTCTTCTCAGTTGGCGAAGTGACACAGCATTAAAGGGTAGATCATCCATGACATGGCAATGAAAGTGTTAAATTACTCTGAGCTGAAAATTTTTTAGCATCCCGTTCTTACACCTGTGGCCAAATCCTAATTCACCGCAGGTGTTTCTCCCCTGATTGGTGATGATTAATGATATAATTGCTCAGATTCTCCTGTTTTATCTTTTCCTGAATACCCAGAAATGTGAATTTGTAGCCTTGTGAGGTTGTCATCTGCTGCCTGTGATCATCTTGTGCTTGCATTTAAGCAAATATGTGACCAATTTTACAATATAATGTACACAGTAGAAAATAAGAGACTTTCTACCACAGCAGTCCTACTAACATTGACTGTAGAATTGCTAATAACATCACTTCTTCCACAGTGCTGAAACAGGATAGTCAAGTTCTTATGGTTAGAATGAGACTTGTTAAATTTTAAAGAATGTAACTGACAAAGTTTTAGAGGTGCACGTAGACAAATTTTGTTATCTTTGGACATGGCCAGGCCAGCTGTTTTCCTCCACCTCTAGCCTTTGAGCTAAGCTAAACAAACCGGCTGCTTCTTGCAGTAGCTTCATATTTACCATAAAGATTGGTATCAAACTTCTTATCTAACTCTCAGCAAGAGAGAATATTTGAGAATGAATGCTCCTCCTACTTCTACTTCTTTAAGATGACTGCTCCTCAAATTTTTCACCACAGAAACATCAAACTACTGCTACAACATAAAATAAGCTAGCTGAGCTAGTTGTAACCTAGGTAGTTAATGCTAAAGGTAACCAAAGATCTTCATTTAAATCCAATATCTACGGTGTATGTGGTGGTGCCTGGCTATATGAGCTTGTTAAAAATATTACATCTTTTTCCAACTTGGAACTGATAAAGATCAAGACTTTTGACTGGTGTTCACTTTTGCATTCACACCAGTTGGCAAAAGGGACTGGTATTTAAGAGACATTTGGACTAACTATTAAAAGATTATTTCCAACAACATTTTTGGCTTTTGTTGACAGAAAAAGTGACCGGAAAGGTGGGAGAGAAAGAAGGGATGACATGCAGCAAAGAGCTACATTTGAAATCAGGTTGCTGCGGTAAGGTCTCAGCCTTGATAAATGGTACATGCTTAACCAGCAGAGCTACCAGTGTGCCCCTTCAGAGAGTGGGGGACATATAAGACGGAGAGCAGATAGATGTAACTGCGCTGTGGTACAAATCTGATTAAAATTTTATATGTGTGCACTGTTCATCCATTTCATTGGAGCAGAGGCACCCATAGTTCCATGCTAGCTGGCAGATAAGTCATGTGCTTAAGGCTGAGAGCAAGACATCATGACAGAAAAGTGTAAAAACATCCCTGACATTTGATACCAAAATATGTTAAAACACCAATAAGATGTGTGTTATATCTAAGATGGTGCTATATAGCCTCATGTTAGCTGTATCACTATGTAAAATACCACTGATTGGATTGAGCACATTGCTTTACCATTGGCTAAACATAAAATGGCTTCACGTTTGCATCTTTGGCCCTCTGGGGTTTTGTGAACCTGAACCATGCCAGGAAAATGCAACCCCACACCATAGTGGAGCTGCCAGGAGCCTTCACCATAAGAAGCAGGCATTGTGCCTGTAGACTCCTTTTGGCATATGCCACATACTGTATGTTCTTGCTCTCTTGCTAATAATAGGATGACTCATGTGAGCACATGATGCTTTTCACTGCTCAGTATAGCACTTGCTGTGTTCTTTGCTCTCAAAATCACAAAATTGTTTTTTTATGTTTAATAATTAGACTGATTGGGAAAATCAACCTGTGCATAGGGTGTAATTTTACTACAAACTGTCCATAAATTGTTACATATTGTATGAGGAAAATCACTTTACTTGTTTACTTAGCTGTCTGTCTCTTCTTGCATGTCAAGTAATACATGGCCATCCCTGTCAAGAGGCATATTTATTTACAATAAACTCAAGCTGAGGCCTTTCTCTTAGATTTTCATGCCAACATCACATTAGTATCAGGTTCTCAAGGAATATTAGGTTCAGCAACCTTTCAGTTCCTTTACCACTCAGCTTAACTTGTACCCAATATTACAGTAAATGTATGACTGCATTGCATCAGTTTCAACACCAAAGTTGCAAAACATATGTAAAACTCTTAGTTTGCTTAATTCTTACCCTTGAAGACAAAATGCTACACTTACATATGAAGCATTATCATGTGCTCAATTTACAAAATATGCTTACCTCATATTAGTCATCGTAGTTAGTGTAAAAACACAAATTCATAATTAGAACTTTGCTTAACTCAACATCTAGGATTTACTGTAGCAGATTCAGACACTATAGTCACCATTATGTATATTTACAATTACATTGTCTACTCAGCAACCTAGATGCAAATTATCACAAGGAATCCTACCATTACATTATTTCAAATACTTCTGTGTAGGTTTGAAGCCTTTCTCTTGTTGATATTCATATAAACTTAAAAAAATGCAACATGCATAATTTATCGTACATTATTCCATGTGATCTTGACAGTGCTTTGCATATTCAAAATCTGTTGTGAATATCGAGGAATATTTAGGAAAAGCAACAGTAAACTGTTTTGGAATTCAGAAAGAATTTGGGTATTCCTAACATGCTCACCGTCCTGCATTTACATGTGCTGTTTCCATGCTTTCTCATCTGCATTCTGTCAACACTGTAATGGGATCTTATTTTTATGTGCAGTCTTCCGAGGAGGCAATTAGGTAAGGAGGTAACAAGCTGTTAGACTGACAGCAAAAACAAACATGGCGGGCATGCGTTTATCATAAGCAATTTTAGTGTACACGCTATGCTTAATTCTTCATTTGATAGGGAAAAGAGCCATCTTTTCTGTTTGTGCATAGACACAGAAGATATCTCCTCAAACACACCTGCTTTGCAATCTACTCCAAAATATCTCAATGTAGCAGTCATCACACACTATTATGAAACATGGATTTTATTGGTGATATGACAATCTGTATTGATAACTTTTCTTCTCTGCAGGCAGAAACTTTCTCAATTTTGCAAACATATTTCAAAGATGGAACTTACACTTGTCGGACTCTGGTTAAGATCCAATCATAGTGTAGCCAGAACACCTCTGCACCTAGGGCCTGGCCTTTTCATAAAGAAGCTTAGTTCTATAAATCTCCTTCGGTTAATGAAAACATGTAACACTTATTTCAATGCATCATTTAAGTGCATGTTAAACTGATGATACGGAGCCCTGATGCTGTCAATGTTTTACCTCTCTATAGACAGGGGAAACAAGTTCATGATCTGATAAGAACATTCAGGGAGGAATAACAGTCATAATAACAGCCAGCAGAGGGTAAAAAGCAATGTGTACCCTCTGCCTTCAACATTTCACATAATGCATACATGCCAAAGTACCAACAAAGGCCAGGCACAAATCTTATCAAGGATTTAGATTAGCTGGTAGAGAGAACTTTGTATCTAACTTGTTTCAGAGCTTAGTTTCAACTTGATCCTAAAGTGTTTATAAATCAACAGGTCCCAGAGTTGGGTGGGAGGTCTTACAACCACACTCTACCAGTGAAACTACTGATAAACAGAATGTGTGCCATACATTCAAGGACAATTAAAGTAAATGGAACTTTAGTTTACAACCTCAATTGTTTAAAAGACTCTTTTTCAATGAATTCGACAGTATAGTGTCGGTGGAATAAACCAAAGAGGCAAATATGCATACAAGTTTCAGGGCATCAAAGTTTTTGTTTAAACAGAGTTAGATTTTTTTTCTGCTCAGCCCTGTCTCATGAAGCACAACGCAAGCTCCGAAAAGTCCGATATTCAGTATTCAGTTATGTATGAAAATCAATTTCCTTTAATTTTGTTATAGTACAACACATGATGAACATGTTGAAACTTTCTCTTTTGAATGTAAAGCTCTTCTATGCTGGGTCAACTGAGAACCATGTACGAGGGAGCTCGCTTTGTAATCTACACTGAGCAAACATGCCTTGTATCACGTCAATGAACCCAGGGTCAAACTGGAGCAAGTAAAAAGGGTGGTTTCCACTCTCAGTATCAGTATCCCCAGTTTCGTCAACACAGTGAAATAACAAATTGAAACCAAGCATCAAAGATTACCAGGTGTAAAATTTAGAAAAAAATATAAGGAACTTAAGAGAGAGGACTCAGTGTAATTCTATCAAGATTGGTGTGACAACAGTTTTGATTTCATTATGGCCATCCGATTGATAATCTATCTTAAATTACAAAACAGAGAAGCAAAACTATAGAGCATAGGACTTGGAATTGCCATTTTGAGCTACTAGCTAAGATTACATCCAAATTCAGTACAAACTTTAATTAAATTTCCAGAAAATCACTGAAAGAAAATGCAAATAAATGCATGTTTCCATCTACCATGCAAATATTAGAAGATGGCCATAATGAACATGGCCACGACTGTGTCTCATGTGGTACAGCTTCTCCAGTCTGCATGTCGATGTGTGCTTGGGCTAGTGTAAAAGCGCTTTGAGTGGTCAAAAAGACTAGAAAAGCGCTATATAAGTACAGTCCATTTACCATTTACATAGATATTTTGTGTTGCTAACGCTCCACTCAGCCCTTAAATAGACTTCCAGCCCTTAAACCACTGCAGAAAATGATGGCACTATAAGTTGACAAAAAAAGAGCGCAACTCAAACCTCGAGGGGAGGAAAAGCGTGTGAAACCATGATTGAATTATAGCATATAATATTAGGTTTATTTCATGTATTAATTAATTACAGACTCTTTAATGCTCCACACAGCTCCAGTGTTAATGTCTGCAACTATTTTTTGTCTCAAATGACTGTGCAATAGTTCCAAGAATCTATTAGCTCATGCTCCATTTGGGAGTGATGGAAACCGAACACCCAAGTGGACACAGTAATTTTCTTCCCTTTTTCAGAGCGATGATATGACGCATGTTCAAATAGGGATGTTGACATGTAAATAGCCAGGAACATTTATTGTTTTTTCAGTCTATGGGCAACGGTTTTGTTTTTCGGAAGTAATAATGCAAGATGCTACATTGGCAAGGCAGCAAATTGAGAGTAAGTAACTGCTGTAACATATTCACAGGCCTCCATGCTGCATTCTGCTGTGTACTAACCCTGTTTACCAGCATTTTGTGACATTGAACATGACACAGCATGAAAAAAAAAACAAAAAACAAAACACAATCCCGATCAGAAAGGCAAACTCGTCTACAATCAATGGGAAAGGTGTCAAAACCCACCACTTTTGGTGGGTAAAAGGTATATGATGGCCAGTTTTCCACTGAGCCTTTGACTGTTCCTTACATATACATCATACAAACCTGATCATCAGCAAGACTTAAAGTTTATAAATGTGCCATTTCTTCACTATTTAATTTCACAATTACAGTTCATGCAATCTCCAGGATAGAATACATCTTTTTAGTGTATCAAAAAAAGATATTCACAAATGTGGTATCATCCCTTTCTAAAATTCAGTGTATTTTTATCTAAATAATCCCTAACTAAAATTAAGTGTATTTTTATTTAAGAGATCTGTTTTAGCTTGATCTAGTTATTTTGAAAACAGCCGAACATTGACTTTACTGAGGCTTAATATGTATGATTAACCCTCTTAATTAGCTTACAATAAATTAGCATAATTCACAGGATTTTGATCAAGCACCAACCGACAAGACCCTGAGCACCCTTGTGGCTCTATTGGCAAAAGTTGGATACTGTATATGGATGTAGCATACTTGAAACTGCTTAAATCCTGTATACCCCTCATTTCCTATCAACACCACAATAAACATGTTCTATTGGTTATTCATTTACATGGAAAAGAAATTGATAAAGAAGGAGCCAGCACTGTGAGACAAAAGCTGATCTATTCCCCAATGTCCTCAGTCCTCTTGACATAACAGCGTGTTCCAGTTTTAGTTTGGGCATGCTGTTTATTGGAATCCTGTGGTAAAATTTGGCAAAATGACACAAGACTGAGGCATGAGTGACAATGTTTGCATTCAGTCTGTATTAAGTTAGCTTATATGACTGAAAAAATGAAATTATTAGGCAAGATGTCAAAGAGATTTGGACCAGAGCATATATAGTCTTCTTATCAGATTTCTTAAACTCTGCCTGAATTTAAATCACAATTAAAAAAGAACACAAGCTTATTTTGGACCAAAAATCTCCCATATACTGAATATACAGTATATCTACAATCACCTTTTGAACATACTGACTAAAGTCCTCTACCATGCCACAACATTAAACATAGAGCCATTACACAAAGTTATGTATACAGGTCTAATCTACTATCTCATTTGTGTGTTGTAGCTTTGGTATCAATATATAAAGACAGTTAATCCCTCCAGAATAATAATTGGACTTGTAAAAGAAAAATAATCCTCCACCTGCACTTATCTCTTTAGGCCTAATAGGATACTAGACTGGGACTGAAACCTCCAAGTAATGTCACTAAAACTTCCTTATTCTTCCATTATTCTTCTATGTGTCACCTATCAACATCACACTCAACGCAGCCGACTCCTATGTCTGCATTTGGACTCTGTCAAGCATATGGCAGGGTAAACACTGTAATCCAGAGGCCTTTTAAATAGATTCAGATTTTCTGCTGAAATTAGTGAATGTATACTTGTCTGTTTCCATCCTTTCTATATCTGGCCCTAGATCCTTCTTGTAACTAATTATTCCTGTTAAATACATGTATAAACCAAATTTGAGGGGTGTGTCTCTGGTGAAATAAGTATGTTCTCTAAGCACAAGCAGCTGCGTCTCAGCAGCACTTGTTACATACTAATGAAGCCATTTTCCCTGGCTAGTGCATTTCCCAGTCCATAGTCCCAGTACCATCACATGTGTCTGTGGATGTACATGTGTGAATGAAGTGTGTGTTTGACTTGTGTGCCAGTGTATGTGTGTATGTGCACATAAATATGCAGCATAGATCTGTGACTTAGCCCTTGAAAAAACATGTCGGTTCATTCACACTAACAATACAATATTTTCCAGATGGCACTGGTCCATATTGATCTGCAGCCAGAGAATTCATCCTTCTGTGCTTTCACACATCAAGCTATAAAGTTACCAACAGATGTCAAAACTGCATATATTAATGTCCAACTCGCACAAGGCCCAAAGATTGTGTCAAATGTCAGACGTCTTAGGACATCCCTTTATTACATGCCAGGAAAAAAATATTTAAAAAGTAAATAAGAAGTAAAAAGAAATACGAAATCAGGTTTTACACTAATGTAAAATCAACTAATGGAAACACAGCAAGTGAAACAATTCTTTTCAAAATTTTTTTTTTGAAAAATTACAGTACTAATACCACTTTGCAGACAGTATGGCCATTGTATAGCAGTGCCACTGACAAACACATCTGTTTCTAAATTCCAAATCTTTTGGGATCAAGAAAATCACCCTCCATCTGGTATAAGACTTGGCTGATATGATTCCTCCTTTAAGTTAATTATTTAATGTCTGTTCTTTAATGATTTGCATCTAAATAAAAGATGGAAGTAAAGCCTGACTAGTCTTTCTCACAAAATGATCATGCTATTCTTTTGAAGTGATGTTACATACTTGGAGACCTCAGATTTTTAACTTATTTGTTGGCATGAGTTGCACTGCAGTTATTTTAAAGCTGCATGAACTGATTTACTGGAGCACAATATTAATTTTAGCTTTAGTTCATCAACTACTCCTGAGGGAAATATTTGGCTATTCAGCTACCAAATGCTCCCTTATGTCAATGCCAACACAGACATATCTGCGAAAAAGTAGTATTGGCCAATGATATTGCCCTGGTTGACAAATCAGACAGACTTTAATTAAAACTATTATGATAAAAGTTTTAGGCAGCAAATAAATATTAGTGAAAAAAAGTTATTTTAAAAAAGTCATAATTTCCATAAGAGTTTTGAATACTGAGATTATGATGACGCTTTTTGCAGGATTTTGCACAAAAAAAGTAAAGAGAGAGCTACAGACAAAGAACCAGACTCCATCTGTTGTCTGCACTTAAACGGTGGTCTATTGGTGTGTGTTCTATTGTATAAAATGCAGATATCGGCATTTGCTGCCGCCTAGGAATGGGATCAATCAGTCTGGATAATACAGCCCAGTAATTATAGGCCGTGATTCTGGTTACAGAAGGGCTTTCCTCTTTCCTCACTTCTGAGTGTTGCCTAAACATTAAGTGTTGATGCTGCTGTCTTGTTATAAATTTCCCTCTTAAGCTAACTCACTGGCATCATAAACCTGGCTAATGGATATACTGAGTAAGGTCATTGCTGTAATAAACATTTAATGAATTGCAAAGCAATTGCAGAACAAGAAAAACATCAAGGATTTTGATGAGGAAAGGCTCAGAAATTGTTTTTTTCTGTTTCGTGCAGATCTCTGTAAGTAGGAGGCAGTTAGTCTCTCTTATTCATACTGGATTGCTGTCAACTCCTGGCACAGCCTCTTCCTTAAATGGACCGAGATGACAGGGCTATTACTGCAGTGTTGGTTGTCTGCTTTTCATAGTCCTGCTTCTTGTTTTTTTGTTGTGGTTTGGTTTGGATTTGTTTCCTTATTCTTATACTTGTAAAATATTATTGCTTCAAGAAAACCTAATAAAGCCCCTTTTACATGAACAAAAACAAAGGAGGTGGAGTAGTGGAAGTATCTAAGTTGATAAATTTGCTACCATTCAAAGGAGATCTTTCTCACTGATGAACCCGAGTAGAGACAAAAGGACTATAACCAATTATTCAGCAGTTGTGGAGACCAATTACAGCATCACATTAATTCTTAGGCATAGTACCACTGCAGTAAACTAAAGTAGATTGAACACGTAAATATCAGTTAGATCATTTGAGCCCATTTACTTCAGATTAAAAACCTTTAAAAAAAGACAACATCTACATCAGCATGTGTCGGATGTTGTCTGGGGTTCTGTAAATCTTTCTTAATCTATAACAACCATAAACTTAATGTCTAATGTAGCGTTATCTTTTATGAAATGAACACATGAGACACTGCAATCTCCAGCCTTAAAGAATAAGGCAGGAGATTGTCTATATATTTGTTATTGTTAGCAAAAACAGACCAAAGCCAACAATGTGTTTTTCTGATGCCGCCCTCCCCAGTTTGTCTATGATTTTCAGCCAAAACCGATTGGTTCGTACATAAGAGTAAATCTTTAAAAAAGTTTGTGAACCAACAATTCATACTTCAACTTTTTTTTTCCCATTACGTTACATAATTTCCTAAAGATCTGGGATTGTAGTTTTTTAGCAAATGTTACTCAAGCTGGAGTGAAGATTCATATGTTTGGGGAAGATTTTCAGATTAATATGAATGTGGTCCTAGTATGTATTTACAGTATCAGAGCAGTGTATTTTATTTACACAGAATATGCTAATTTCCCATGTTCATTGTAATGAAGTAATAGAACAAGTGTGTGGATCATTTATGTGCTTTTAACAGTTTTTGAGCAATGGAGCTCAATGGCACAAGGAACAAGTTATACCAGACTTTGGTTGTACAGACACCAATGTCTTTTTTGGAATTTGTTGACGATATGAAAAATATAGATTATACCAAATGCATCCTCTATAATATGATGTTTCATGGGGAAAACTCATTAGATGAAATACATGATTGAAGAATTGAGGACTAGAATGGTCAATAAGTAACAAGAAGCTAAGGTGGTATATTATATTAAAATTTACACAATCTTACCTTGTGTCGGCACTTCAAAACAACACCATAGGCACCTGAAAAAGAACCAAACTGCATGATTAACTGAGATTTAAAACAGCTAAATCTGTCAGGGAAACTCAGAATTTTCATGATTTATGGGCACCACTTTTGCTTTTCAAGTAGAGTTACTTCACTTCACAGACCCTTATGAAAAAATGAAAAATGACAGCCCAAATTGTATAACAATGCCAATTTTTGATTGACATACCAGCATAGTCTATAATCATAAATAAAAAAAGATTGACTTGATTTTGAGGGTTTCTTAGTCTCACATAAAGTGAGCTAGCCAATAATACTAACAAGTCTGAGCCCAATTTATTTCAGCATATTGCTACAGAGTGAAAAAAGGGTTTTAAATTCTTCTCATATGTTAACTTGAATTAAGGAAAAAAACATCCTCCTCTATAAAAGGACAGGTGGCTCAAAAAAGTAGGACAGAGGTGTTGGCAAGCTACTGTAGTTCTGATGTTATTGACCCTGGCAGTCACTCAGACATCCCCTGAGGGTTCAAGAGGAATTCTTGAACTGAGCAGGCATATGACAAAGTGCTCCATGATCCTATCAAAACCACATCAGTGCTAAACGGAGTTATCTGCTCTCTTCAAGATACTGCTCTACTATATTTCCATTCTTTCTAAGATATTTTTGACAGCTTGAACACTTAAAATTGGTTTTGCATGGTTTAACATGTGAATGCAAAATTGCATGTATGTTATTTTACTGCCAGTGTTTTTCTATAATGCAATACAGAATTTTAATGGAATGATTTTCTACATTACAGATAGGTATTGGTTTGTAATAATTCTAAAAATAAAAGAAAATCAACCTGAAGATACTTATAACTATGCTTGAAGACCCTATAACTGATCCATAACATGAATGTTTAAGCAAATGTTTTTTATTCTACTTATACCACCATTTCTTGCTGATGCAGATGTGCCTGTTTTGAAAATGCTTCCTATTTGATGCAATCTAGAGAATTTGCTACTAATATATATTGAATTCCTGAACTAAATTAACAGAAAATGAAATACTAAAGACGAACAATAAGAAAACATGGATGCAATGAATCCAATAAAGTGAATTTAATGTAACTTTTTGCAATAAACATTTTTACTGTTTTACCGTTTCCCACAAGCACGTTAATGCACCTAAATCTGTCCCTACAGACAAATTCATTTGACAAAATGATCAGAAAGAGACTACAAGATCCAAAATAACATAATTTGTAGAACATCTACCAAAAGATGCAAAACCACTACAGTTATCACCCTGTTATTTTCCTCTTATAACTGCACAAGAGTCTTTATATTTTTGAATTGTTGGGCCGAATCTACATGCAGCACTCAGTCCTAAATCATTAACAAATTGACTGACCTAAAGAACACTGAGGAAAAATCTATGATGCCGGATCAAGTTGAGCACGCTGTGCAAAGGCAGAGGTGGAATGAAAAACCTCCACAACTTTACAGTTTAATGTGGTACAAAAGGTGCGGACATCCTTCACGACAGACTCATCATTGAATAGGGATCCTGCTCTCAAAATCCAGCTCAAATTTTCCCTGTGACTTCTAGTGACACATTATATACACATTACAAAATTGATAGGGTGTGGGAGTAGGGGTGTAAAAACTGGGACATGTGGGTGGTCCCACCTCAGGACCTCTGCCACTTTATATCAACCAAGGGGCTCAAGGAAAAAGAAAAGTCACTTTTGGCAGGATTTAACTATCAAATCACCCTGTCCCTTTGACCTTTTTCAACCCCTAAACCACCTCTTCATTTCTACTATAACAAAAAAAGTATGAATTCAGATAACAGCATCTACTTACATTTTTCTTTCACACTAAAATTTTTCCCAATGAATGAATAAAAAATAAAAAAATATATATCTTTGACCTGATTGGGCTCTGAAGATCGATCAGGCTTTTTACAGCCTTGTTCCACAGGCAAATTAGATATAAAGAATCAAAAAGCCCTAATAAATTAGTTAGTGTACCACTTCACAAGAAAAACTGTGGCTAAAGACTAGAATGGACTAATAGTCATTGAAACAGATGTTTGAACAAATACAAAATATGCGATTATATTTCACAGTGTTACATTTGAAGTAAATGAGCGCTCTCACCTTCACCCACAATTCCAAGGACTTCAAATTTATTCATTACATCACCGATGTCAGGGATCTTCATGAAGTCAAAAGGTATATTGTGTGATGTGCAAGGAGCTTAGGCGGAGTGAGCCCAGCTACAGGACGGCATGAGCTCGACAGCTGTTGGCTCCCAAGTGTTGCACGCCAGCTATGAGCCATAATATCCGCCACATGCCTTCAACAGTGGCTCACTTTTACCTGCACAAAAAAATTGCACCAAATTAAAATGTAGCAGTGTTTTCCTCACTTACCTTTAAAAGTGCATCAGTTACCTACCAACCAGAGGGGGAATACCTTTTATACCTTTATTTGTTGTGAAATAGATTCACAACGTGTCAACTTAACTTTTATGTCTTTTTCAAAAAAATTCCTTGAGAAAGCTCAAGAAAGTGAATTTTTTTAAGAGTTGGTCAGTTGTACATCAATAGCGCAGGACTGCTATTCAATAGCTCTAGCTCTAAGAATTAACTCCAACAGTTTAGTATTGCACATTTATTAAGTTGGGGGACTTGTGAGAGACAGACCTAAAAAAGAATCTGCAAAAGCAGTGTAGTAGAAGTGAAGATGTCCTGACTTTTAGTCCCCATAATGAGTCAGACTTCAAAAATGCTACAACCTGCAATTCCAAGAATGCAACTCATCACCCTTATTTCATAGCACAGGTCAAATATTTGAAGTCCTACGGCCTTATTCATCAGGGTTAGTTTACAGAATTTAGAAAGTCCCTCCAGTGCCACGGCACATTATACAACTGTTTTCACAGGCTGAGTAGTAGTCCACCTATTGAGTAAACTGACCTAATGTGTAAAATCAGTCAAGTGCCCCTCTAACATAATTTAGGTAAATAGCTAGGTTTCCTATTCCATGCTTTATACATACACAGTTTACAATACCTTATTAAAATCATTTCCCTCTCCTTTTTCGAAGAGTGAAACAGCAAAAGCTCCTAATCCGATCAAAGCATCTCCTCTGTTATCCACACTTTACTTTTATTGAATCAGATAAGAATTCTGATACCACTTTCTTCATTTCATCTTCTCCTTGCTGGGAAGCTCAAGGACTTGCCTAGCCTACTCACACTCCCAGTCTCCTATGGTGCTGTGGGCACAGGAGCTGCTCATCAGTATGCAAAACCTCAGCGCCAAAATAAACTCCGTCTCCCAGAACACTGAACACATCATTATCATAGGAATACGGATAGATACACTGTGGGCATGCTTGAGGAGGACAATTCCAGACTAAACTCAAACATTGATGGCTTCACCAAAAATGTATTGCCTTTTTAAATCTGAGCAAGTTCACATGCTTCCCTTTTCTCATTATTTCACAACCCACATGTGGTGCCAGTGCCGGCCATTCTTGTCCAGAGCAGATTTTTGCCACCTAGTCTTCCCAGCCTGCACCTAGAAGGCAAATATGATCAGGAATGCACTAGGCATTGCTGTGGTTTATATATTTGGTCTGGATCAACAGAATGACTAATGCGTGGTAATGGACTGAGTCTGTGGAATTCAAAATACAGGGCCATTAAACCTCCGGATATGCTCAGTGCACTGTTATGCATGCCTGAAACTGGGTTTATAATCATCACAATTAGACATAATGGTAAGATTTTTGAGAAGAAAAAAAAAGATGAAGCGTACAACCTCATTACCACTTGAGGTAAACTGAATATACATTTTTAAGATCACAAAATAAGAACAACAGCAACAACAACCAAAGATTTACATTTTTATAGTCAAATGTTGCGTTATGAATAAGAACAGTCAAAATAATTAATCTTGATACTATTCTCTCACAACCTAAACAAAAGCAAAAAGCAAATACATGAAATGTGGTTGGGGATTAATTGTTTATAACCGGGACTGTTCAAGTGAGTGAGTGTGTTAGCTCCGACTGCCCACAGAATGAATGTAGCTCCCACATCTTCAATGCAAAGGATCAATAAATCCAACAAGTCAAAATACGGCCACACTTAAGCCAACTTAGTAAAAATTGCCCCATATTAATACTGTTCCAGCCTGGACTCGGGTCGGTTAGGTTAGGATTAAGCTAGGTTAGTTGTGTCGCCTCGGTGCTCAGCCTGGTCCGCAAAACATACAAAACCGTAAATGAGCTAAAAACAAACCTGAAGCTTGGTAACGTTGCCTTTCTCACGAGCCTACGCTGAAGATATCCACATCATGCCTCGATTTTAACACTCTATCATCTATGACATGATAAAAAAAAAAACTACTCACTCAGTGTTTGGTAAAAATAAATGTATATCTATGTGGAGACGGGCCGATACATCCACCCACCAGCGCAGATATTTTCATTGCAGCAGGCGGCCACAGTAACTGGATCGTGCAGTTGACAAGCTGCGCGCAGATCGCCAGGCAACAGTTTGAGTGGCGTGGCAGCGACCAATGGGAGCGGCCGAAACGCTTGTTTACCCGGACGCCCCCTTGTTCCCGACCAATCAGAGAGCAGAACGGCCGCGAGGGGGAGAGAACCGTGTTGCGGTCTGAGGGTGTTTCGTATGAGGTAGGATATTATTGTTCTAAATTTCTCAATTACATAATTCAAAAGCTCACACCCCTGTTATCAGTGTGATAACATAATGCACCTAAAGCTTATTTCAAAGTGTGTATGGCGGTAGAAACCTCGCACTGTGGCAATTTTATAAAACAAACGAAATTCTTTGAAAGCGAGCAGACATTGAAAACAGCGCTGTAATGATGGGGAACAAGTGCTTTGCTCAGGTATTCACACTTCTCCATTGTCTCTAAGCTGCTGTGTAAAGAGCTCAGTGGTGTGGTGTAATACCAGTTTTGTACTCTCCTTTTAGAGGAAACGTTGTCATTTTGCACTCTCTCTTAGGAAAACGTACAATGAGAGAATGAATTTAGTGTCCCTTAACAACAACAAAGTTCTACCAATAAACTGATAATTTCACACATGATAAACCCACAGGCAGCCGTGCATAATTTCATTATATTCAGGTAATGAATTTGATTTTATTTTCCAAGTGATGACACAGCTTTGAAAAATGATAATGAACTGTTATGAAATGTTCTCTTCATTTAGTAGGGCTTTGTAGGCCTGTAAATGCCATCGGATGTCTTCTGAACTAAATAAATATCTTATATGCTGTATGAAGTGAGATGATAATTGTTCTGTCTTCACCACATTATGGTAGATAGGAAGTGAAAAGCTATGCACTTGCCTCTTGGGTAAATTTTAAAGAGCACAAAACAAAAGAAGACTGCTGATAGGATCCTGTCTGCATCTTTATCCATGATCCTTAATCCATTTAGACCAAATTTAATATACTGACATTCAAAACACTTTGTAGGATCTTTATAACTTTTTCCATGTGTTTGCTACCATATGAAACAATGCTGCCATCCACAGGATGAGCCTTAAACTGAAACAAAGTGCTGTCTCTTAAAGGTTGAATTAATGTAGGTTTGCTTCAGATATGAAGGATTGGAGTAAGATTTCTTTGGTTATCTATGATGGTTAAAGAGATGTATTACCCCAGAGTAGTTGTTACAGCCATAACATCCATTAGTCTGTCAACACAGGGTAGAGCAAAGTAAGTATTCTCTGAGAAAATTTCATAGTCCCATTAGAAACCAATGAGGAAGATTTTGATTTCCACACAAGAAGCATCTAACAAAGTGATACATCATGCTTCACCCTGCATGCCAGACATAAAAAAATAAGGAAGCCTATTAAAAGTAAAAAAAAGAGGTTAGAAAGTTCAAAGAAATTTGGTTTTGGTTTTATTCTAAAAACCCAATGACTGAAATATGTATTCTACATTTCAGCATATTTTGGGAATGTGTCAAACGAGGAAGTTGCTTTGTCATCCATAAATTTATTCTTGACTCATCTAAATACCTACCATAGCTACCTTGTTAACTTGTTTTTTTCAAATGAAAAATAATTAGTATTTGCTATGTTTGATGTATTACAAACAGAGATGAACATTTTTCACAATATTTCCTAAATTATACTGTATATCCAATGTACAGCAGAAAAGCCTTTTTGGGTGCTCAACTACTGAATGTGTTTTAACAATTTTTTTTTCTCAAATTATGAATTTCTATATTCCAAAACCTATACTTTGAAATTTTAATTTGAAATACACATGTAACATTGTTAGACTTCAGCTGTGAAACCAGAGCTGCTGTGCAACAGCCTGCCGCAGATTTCCTATAAACTATTGGAGAAGGAACAAAAAAAAAAAAAAAATGCATAGCCAATGAAAATGAGCAACCACAGCCTCAGCAATGGTGGAGGGGGTGTTCCCACTTTGTATTTAAGCAGAAATAGTAATGCTACTATTTAAAAAAATGCCTATTACAAGTAAAGTACTTTATTTAAAATGATATTTTAGTAAGAATACTTACATATACAGATATCAGCAACTATTCTTCCAAAAGATAATCCCTAATTTGGTGTTTTGATGATGATGGGGGAGAATGCTGTCTAACACGTCTGTCCAAAATCCCAATTGGTGTTTTAGGTGGGTGGAGATCAGGTGACTCTGAAGGCCATAACACATGAGTCATATCATTTCAATCATTCAGTGACCCCTTGTGCCCTATGGATCAGGCCATTGTCATCCTGGAGGACACCACTCCCATCGGATAGGAATGTTTCATCATAGGATGGAGGTGATCACTCAGAACAACTTGATATTGGGAGTCAAGCATTCAGGCTTGCACCGTTCACCTGGTGTACGCTACACACTTGCCCACTTGTTGAGAATATGGTGAAGGATGACTCATCTGACCATATCACTTTTTTCCACACCTCTGTAGACCAGTCCCTATGGTTTTTACATCACTGAAAAGTGCATTTATCTCACTAATGATGGGTTTACACACTGCAACCCTACTATGATATCCCTCTCTGTGTAATTGTCAACAGGCTGTTCTTGCTGAAACAGTCTGATCACATCCTGCACTGACATTCTCAGTCACCTGAGGAAAAGTGGCTGCTCAGTTTTTCTTACATATTGCACTCATGCACAACCATCTCAGTCATCAAATGTTCACCATCAGCCACAATTCCTGACCGTATTTACTGACGTCTTTCCCATAGCTCTAAATGCAGGTCACTTTAATAACTGTTGTTATTGAAACACCAGCCAGTTGAGCAGTGTGTGTGACTGAAGCTCCCACCATCTGTGACCCAACAATGAATCCTCTTTCAAAGTAACTTTGATCTTTTTCTTTTGTTATCTTGATACTGAATCGGAACCTGATCAGGATTTTTTAAACACAGAGCCAAAGAGCATGATTGGATGCTAATTTACCTAATTGTGTTATGCAGAGCTCCTGCATAGCATTGTGTTATGTTATGGTTCTTCACTCATTTATTTATGTGTATATAATTATTTAATTACTATTGCAGATGCACTAATTTGTAAGTGTTATTTTACATTTGGAGTTTGTGGAGACAAAGCTTTTTTTTTTTTTTTTTTAAACAGTATTCAATATACTATTTAGAAGTTAAATCCATGGAGATGATCATACCTTCTGTATGCCTCTATTTTTCAGGCAAAAAGTGACTAAGTATATCAGTCAGATATTGTAGTGAATTAAAAGGTACAATATTTCCCCCTGAATTGTAGTATGGTAGAAGCATAATTAGCATAAATGGAAATACCCAAGGAACGGATACCTTAAATTTGATATTATATAAGTATCATACTTATATGATACTTACATAAGTATAATACTATAATATAAGACTAAATGGAGCTGTTACATTCCAACCCAAACCTCTGCTGAAAATTTTGTAACATTTATGCTGCTTTTCCTCAGTCTGGGTGGAGACATAAAAGAGAGCTGACAACCATATGTGCAAATTACAATCATTTTCAAATAAAACACAGATATCGACACCCTCTTTTCCTTCATCTTAGTCAAAAGCCTTTCTTCAACAAAGATTTTGTTGCTAATGGCTACTTTGGAAGCTTTAATGCGTGCTGTACCTGTTTGAATACTGGGAGTGACAACTTATGTCTGATATGGCTACAACAAGCTAGAATTTATAGGAAAATTGTGATGGGGGCAAACAGGAGAGTTTGAAACTAACATGGGACAATGATTCTGAGCCATGTTCTCTTGTTTGGCTAATGTGATAATGCACGTCTCCCTGCTGTAATTTAGAAACCAACTGTAACCCCTTTGCACCTAGCCAAGATAGGACTTTCTCTAACCTATATAGAAATTCACTGTTTTTATTTAGATTTGATTTTTTCGTTCTTTTGTTTTTTGAATTTAATTTTATCATTTTTCATCTGTATTATTCTGTTTTACTCCGTTTTATCATCCTAATATGTTTAATTATGTATAATTATACTATCTAGTCTTTATTTTTCTTTTATTTAGTAAATATATATGAATATATATATATTCTTTTAATACAATTTTTCTACTTAATTACTTGGTTTTATAATTCAGTGGCATGGTTCTCTCCCTCACATTACTCTTTGAAATAGCAGCTTTTGTCTTAAAATGCTCACTGAAGAGGGTGTGGTCAGATGTCCGGTGACTTTATTCCAGTTAATTTCTCTGAGCATCAGTTTGTTTTTTTGTCATGTTGGTTCTTTTTACGTTCACTGACAATTTCCGATCCGTGTTGAGACACAGCGGGGGATGACTGAGAAAGACCTCGAAAAAGCGAAGATGGATGACTAGCGTTACTTTCCGGAATCCCAAACTAGGAGCCCAAGCAGTCTTGGCGCCGATTGGATAAAATGAGTAAACCTCCGATTGATTGGCTGCACGTCTGAATAGCGCAAGCGTTTATTGGCCCGCTGAACTACACCTACCGACTCAGACCCGCGTCTCCGCTCCGCGTGCCTTCGCTCTTTGTACAACACTATCTTTGGCATAACTTACATGCGTGTAAGCATACACTACATTCGTGAAAAAATGGCAGCTGACGAATAGAGAAAAGTGGATCTTCACTCGAAAAACAGACGGCACTTGTAAGTTTGTCCGTAATATAAATAACGTAGAGTTTCGGAAGAATGTTGATTGAAGCTACGCGACCCGGTTGTGTGTAATTCTCCGTGATAATGTGGAAGAAACTGCTCTCACAGGGTTAACGTTAAGGCTAAGGTTAGCCAACCTAGTTATTAGCCATCATCGGTAGCTAGCATATCAGGCAGTCCCAGTTGTCAACATTGGGCCCCGGCTATTGCCTGGAACCTTATAATGTTGTGCTGCCCATCAGATACGGTGCCCGGGCACAACGCGCAGATACTTGGAAATAGAAATAATAGGAAGTTTTAATATAACGTCACATGCGAAGTAAATTACACCTAACGTTATTTCGATATTTAGCTAGCTAGCTAGCTGGTGCCATCCAGTTAACATTAAAAGGCTGATGTGAGGTGATATTCCCTGCCCGCGAAACAGTTAAAGCTGATAGGTAGCATTCGAGTTGGAAAGAAAAACACTGTGAAAATATTTGTCGCTCTACATAAAGCAACGATTTCATCAATTTCTAACCTCATATACTGTAGGTAACATAAATGCGATAGTATGGAAGTGTTAGCCTCATTACAATAACGTTGGTCATCCAACATGGCTAATTTCACCGTCACCGTCACCGTCAATGAGTTAAACTGTTTTCAGGGTAAAAGGTGATTTGAGCCGACGACGCACAGCCTCGTTGTCTCCGTGTTACACCCCAAGAGATACGGGAGGGTTGTTTTGTTTCTCGTTACCCAAGTCACTACTTCGCAAGCGAAACCTGCAGCAAAGTTCTCAGGTGACCAACCAGCGTTTCATATGCATTGAAATCTGGAAATGCGTTGGGAATGTACGCAAAGTTCACGACATTGTCATAAGGGCTGTCCCAGTGCACCACAGGCCTTTCTCATAACGTGAAACCCCGAGTAGAAACCCACCCGTTACAGCCTTGTCTCCGGGGGAGCGACCATTATTGGAATATTAAACCATGAAAGAGGTTCTGACCTTTTTCCCTTTGCTAACAGCAGCATCATGTAAGTGGCTCCCTGTTGCAGGTTATTTTCAGCGGTACTTCTGTCTTTGCTGCCAGACGAAACTAAATTATAGTTTGATCCAATATCACAATTAGTTTGACTTGAACTTCCATTTTCCAAAGTCCGTTTAGACAAAGCACAACATCAGTAGCTTTTTTGCAGAAAGTCAACATAAACAATTAGTAATTAGTAATTACAAATACCAACTCAAAACATGTAGTCTTAATTTTTGTTGTTTGCAACCTTAGTTATATGTACTAGTGCTAAAATGCATGGTTGAGGATTAGTTCAACATGGGAGTAATTGATCACATAGATGATGATTACACAAAGATTCCAAGAAATTAGCTGTTTCAAAATTATTAAATAAATGAATTTTCTGCTTTTTAGTGTTTAACATCATTGTAAATGTAAAATTGTTGGGTTTTGTGACAAACTGACATGCAAGTTGAAGAAGTCACTTTGAAATCTGGAAAATTGTGATTGAAACAATGCTGATTTCTTAACAATTTCACAAATGTCATTTGCATCAATAAAGCCCATGTTTTTTGTATTGTAAGGCTAATGACCAACATTGTAATTTTGATTGTTTCTCATATGGATGAACAGATGAATCTTTAGAACTATTTTGTTTTGTGCTTATGTGTGCAGCATTCCACATCACATATTTTTCACCTTTTGATATTTTTAGGACAAAAATACCAAGGCACAGAGGGATACTGGGTCATCGTCTTGCACCTTGTTTGTCATCATAAAAGTGTCACCATTGGTCATCAGCACCATGGGAAAAACTCAGCTAAAAGGCAAGGAGTCATTATTTGACTGTGTTTGATAAATTTGGAGTTTGTGACTTTGGAGGTTTCACAGGCAAAACTGGGGAAAATAGAACAATCAGATTTGGAAGTTTGAGCCTGAATTTTTATAAATTTGTTTTTGACAACATTGGTAGAAGATTTTTTTTGGATCCTTTTAGCCGTTTAACTGATGATATACAGTTTTATCCAATGTATTTTTTGATTTTGTCTTTATTCGAGATCCAGCAGGTGTTTTCCCGTACTCTGGCCAGTTAGACCTCTGCTGAGGTTATGGTTTAACAGCCTTTTGCAGGAAATTTTATGATGTCATGAAAATGTATTTAAAATTATAAAGGTATGTATATGCTCATAAGGTCTTGAGAAGAGCTTTTATCAAGTACAATAAGAGAAAAGACCTCTGTGGCTATACAGTGGGTGTGTAGGGGCTTTAATGTGGCAAAACACACAGCTTCATTTGTGCTATTATTATTGCATTCAAAGGTGACTGAAGGTGTTTTGTTACTTAAATGTTGTGTGTGTGTCACAAGCTATGACCCCAGTCTCCAGGTTTCAGTGTAGTATTTCACAAATTCTAAATAAATAAATCCACTAAAACTGTTAGTTACTTTTGTCATTTTCAACAATTTTCTTATGTTCCTACATTTTAAAAGATTTTTTTTTTTAAATCGTCTGTTGCATTTTTAGATCAGAAAGATGGCAAAAAAGAGAAGCCTGGACGAACAGTTCCACCAACAGGTACGAACCCTGCAACAAATAAAGGTAAACTTTTTATTTGGTTCTTTGTGATGTTGTGTCCCTTGATTTGTAAATCCAATTCCCTTAAACTTCTTTAGCTGAAATTCTGGTTACATTAACTTTTATAGTACATGCAATTGTTGTAGAGTTTTCCCAATTTTCCAAGGTTCGCACTATGTAATGCTAGCATTGACTAGACACCAGATTCACTAGTAGAATTTTCAGTCTTTCTAAAGAGTTAAAACTCGAGTTTTACCCAGAAAAGAAAACATGATACATCTGGCTGATATTAGTGTACTAGAGACAGGATTGGAAAGTGACCAGTGCTTTGGCTATCTATAATTTATAACTTAACAAGTCATTGGCAGACGGTAGGAGACATTGTAGCATACTGCTCAAGTTTGTTAGATTGATTTTAATGTAATTATTTATGGAACAAGAGTCAGTGGGTTGCAATTTGTCAACACATTTCCCTTTTTTCTCTTCAGATGGTTTCAGCTGGGAAGAATATCTAAAAGAAACATCATCTATACCGGCTCCACCTAACTGTTTTCGTCAGGTATGTCCTTCTTTATTCAGTAAATACTTAGCAGGGGCATGCTGCAAGAAGATAGACCTAGACCTTCTCCTCAGTGTAAATTAAAGTCAATTGTAAGTCATTGGGTAAAAATTTTCGAGTATTTTAGAGATAAAATAAAATAAACAGTACATAGTCAGTTCCTATCTATTAATCTTTTTTCTTTCGTTTCTTTTGGAAGTCTACTCTCCACACCCATTGTCAAAACTGAATTGGGCTACCATTGTCATCAATATTGATAATAATTAGCAAAACCAAGAAGCTTTGTGCTGGCATTGCCATCCTGGAAGTAATGTTGTTACTGGCGTAACAGTGGTTTAATGAATTTCTGCTGCCCCCTTATCTCTACAACGTTCTTTATTTATGACTTTATATACAACACGACTCTCCCAAAAGTATACAACCACACAGACACATACTGTCCTTTGTTCTGTGCAAATAGCGGATAATGTTCTACCAAAGGAGCTGCAGGTTTTAGTAAATGATTTTCTTGCAGTGTATTATGGAAGTGCTAATAACGGCATTAATGACATTTTCCTATTATCTGCAGGCTAGAGTCCCACCCTCAAATGACTTCAAAGTGGGAATGAAGCTTGAAGCCCATGACCCACGCAATTCCACTTCAGTGTGTATTGCCACAGTGATGGGTTTAACTGGGGTTCGTCTGCGTCTCCGTCTGGATGGAAGTGACAACAGCAATGACTTCTGGAGACTGGTGGACTCCTCTGACATCCAGCCCATTGGTACCTGTGAGAAGAATGGAGACATGCTGCAGCCACCTCTGGGTAAGAAAGTCAGGGGAGGCGGGATGAAAGTACATTAGGATTGACTGCTTAGCTGTTATCTCAATATAGAACAAACAACCTACTATGCCAAATATTTATTAAAAGCAAGACTTGTTCCATTACTTATCATATCTGCAGCACCACCATGATTAGGGATTAGGGTTATAAAAGTTCAGCAAAATTAAATGAGGGATGGGCAGACAGAATTTAAGGAAAAGATTTTTTAGAGCATTATAGAAAATGCTGCTTAGTGTCTTATGTGGAGGAGAGAACATTTTTCCTATTGGCACTAAAATCAATTATTATTTAGAGTATTTGAAATGATTTGAAGTGAATAGAAAGTTTGCAGAATTTTATATTGTAATAAATTTGGAATGAATGTACATTGATTAAAAGAGCTTAACAGTTAATTTTTGCAACCACACAGCAACAACAGCTAATAAATATTCCACATCTGAAATGACTTCTCCTTGACTTTTTTTTAGAGTTAATAGCTATACAAAAAAACAGCATAATGGTCTAGTGATGAAAAAGGCCACACACACACTAGTTCCTATGCCTCGACTGTGAGCACTTGGTTTATCTGATTAAAATGATAATAATGCCAAACAAAGTAAGGGTTTCCCATTAACAGTGATGGAAATAATCACATGGTACTCTGTAAATTTTGTCTTCTGGGTTCACTCTTCTCATCTTTGTCGTTTTTTGTTTTTTTTTTTTAATTGTTTTCTCTAGGATTTCGGATGAATGCGTCCTCGTGGCCGATGTTTCTGTTGAGGACTTTAAATGGAGCTGAGATGGCACCAGCAACAGCCTTTAAAAAGGTACATATTGCTTCAAAAAGCTTTGAAAACTTTATTCCCACAGAAGGGCGCCATTTTATTGGCAGCGTGTGTGTGTGTTTAAAAGTTGTGGCAATGAGAATATTTCACAAATTTTCAGGAACCCCCAAGGCCTCCCCAAAACAGCTTTAAGCCAGGCATGAAGCTGGAGGCTGTTGACAAGAAGAACCCACACCTCATCTGCCCTGCCACAATCGGGGAAGTAAAGGGCGATGAAGTCTTTATCATGTTCGATGGGTGGCGGGGGGCCTTTGATTACTGGTGCAAGTGTGACTCACGAGACATCTTCCCTGTGGGCTGGTGCTGCCTTACCAAGCACAGCCTCCAGCCACCGGGCAACAGTGGTGAGTATTACCCTGCAGGTGGCAGCACAAGTCTGCGCATACAGTGAGGTTTGAGACCGATTCTGTTGTTTGTGATCAGTCCTTCCTCTATGCTCATTTAGCTACAATGCCCGCCCCCCCCTCACATCCATTGTCCATTGAAGCCACAGCTAGAAAATATAAGCATGATTAGCATTAATCATCTGGTCTTGTGTGCCAGAGTAAAATATAAATGGACACTAAAAGAGAACATGAATTTCGTCTCTTGATCTTCTTGTAATCTAACACACATTTGCACATTTCTGAGTAGAAATATATCTGTATTTAAGACTGACTGAACATAGATTTACAGGACACCCAAATAATTGGTGAGGTGGTTGTCGTTTCAAAGGTTGTGCAGGGGTTTGTGATGAGTCTGCATCACAGTTGGTGGTAGTCGTTAAGTTACAGTGGTTGTTCAGGTGCCAGCTTCTTAAAAGCGGATAAACTAAACTTTATAAAATATACTATATTAAAACCAGCAGATGTATGTTATTCAGGAAAAGTAAGTAGAGCTTAGCTACAAGGAACTGAGAGTTGACACAAGTTTCAGAAATTCTTATTTTCATATTTAATTAAACCTTCCCTTAGCTCTTTTCGATGTTGTGTCTTTTCACATACAAATTGGTTGCTCTGGATAGATATGGATTTATATATTTCAACAGCCCTCACAGTAGCTGCACTGCTAAAGGAAGTCAGGTTGCTTGGGAACAAGTTAAACAGTGTTTTGAACAGGGTCTTCTTGTTCCCCTTGACGACATTCAGAATCACCAATGTTGTGCAGAGTCCGTCAGCTGTTATAGGAGAAATACAGTGCAGTGCATTGCATGTGAAGGTCTGCAGATATACTCTGGAGTTTTGTCAGTGTGTGTTTGTGCGTCACCATGTTTGGGTGGGCGGGATGGAACAGACAGAATTACAAGAGGGAGAAGAGAGGAGGGGAGGGATAAAGGAAAGAGGATTTATGTTCCTCACATCATACCTGTTTACATGGAAAAAAGTGTTTACATAAAAGCTGCTCAGCCCCAGGTCCTGACATTTGCTCAACGATGCTTGTGTAAAAGACTAGAGCTCATGTATGTGTTCTGAAAGGTTGGAATGGGACATGAAAACCACACGCATACTCTTTCCTTGGCACCCTTTTCTCTCTACTCCTCCCTCATCTAATGCTGATCAGTCTCCGTACTCTGGCTCCTCCGTTAGTGTGGGCTTTGTGGGCTTTGTTTTGAGCTTATGTTGCGTTTTGGAGGAAGATTTATTATTTGGCACTGTGTGTGTGTGGGAATTGTTAGGGAATCCTGAGTAGATACAGAGTCAGTAAAATATTAAAAGCTAAATCTAGCTGAGTTATGGGGCTGTTTCATTGTGTGGGTACGAGTTTTGCGTCTTTTGGTATGGTGAGTTCCAACAGTATTACTCTGTTTATTTTCTTTGAAGGGCTTTTTTGGGATTTATTTTTAAAAATTTATTTATTTATCTATTTTAAAATAAACCAGTATTAATTGTTTTTTTTGTTTGTTTTTTGGGGGTTTTTTTGGCTTTTTTACTAGCCCATCCGTGTACTTCTGCAATTTCCAGGAATGTTAATAAGACAGCAGAAAAATGCGCCCCAATTCTTTAAAAGCAGACTATTGTTGTAATTCTGTACATTAGAACATTTCTTAGGTGTATATCTTAGGGCTGCCATTTCCAGTAATGAGATGCCCCTTTCAAAACCCACATTTGACTTTCATATCACCCACCAACAGCACCACCAACGCAGTGGTCACCACCACTGCGTTGGTCACTAGGTCAAGCGATAATGTCTCACAGTTTGTCCTGAATTAGGCAGAAGAAATGTATTCTCGTCTAACCTTGGGAAGATAAAGTACCATGGCTATGTTTTTCTTTTTAGCAAAGGTGCCATTAAATATAATTTATATTATCCTAACAACCATTTTGTATAAGTTTACACTTTCATTTACTTAATTTATGCTTTTCTTGTAGTCACCCTACCAAAGAACCTGATTCTACCGGCATCACCCTCAAAGCCCAACAGGCGTTCCATGCAGTCCCCCTACAGACTCCCGAACCCTCTACCCCCTTTGCCTGTCAGGAAGGGGGTACGAGGCCGGCGGCCCAAGAGCGAGACCATCGCTCTACTCAAAGCTGTGGCAGAAGCAGCGGCTGCTCAGAATGGTAACGTACCTGAAAACACACAGCTTGTACCCCGGCCCCACAAGAAGAGAGGACCCAAACCTGGAAGCAAGGTGAGACCTTATTGAACAAAGTCAAGCTCTGAGATACTTAAAACCTCGCATGAATTCTTTTTACCTCCATTTTCTTATGTTAAAGTGTTTCTGCAAATAAACTTGTGTCTTTCAGAGAAAGTCCAAGATTCTCCAGGGTCCGACACAGCTGCCCAGCATCCAGGTTCCACAAGAAAGCCCTCCCAGTCACAACTCTGTGGTTTCAACAGGTAAAGATTAATGGTGGTTTGTGTCCCATAATCAGCTACCATATGTTCTGCATTGAGTTAGAGATATCATTTTACTATCTAACGTACTCAATGTGTTCCTTGTGTTTGTGTGTTGTTTCAGTGTGTGTGTATGTGAATAAGCATGGGAACTGTGGTCCCCACCTGGACAGGAAGCAGATGCAGCATCTGCCAGACCACTTTGGCCCAGGGCCAGTGAATGCTGTCCTCCAGCAGGTGGTCCAGTCATGTATAGACTGTGCATACCAGCCCAAAGTCCTGCTCATTGCTCTACAGACTCATTCAGGAGGAGGAGAGGTTGTTAAAGGTACACACACACACACACACACACACACACACACACACACACACACAGAAGTTGTTAGTTGATTGTTATTCAGATGGCTGTTCGAGTAGCCAAGCGTGACAAATGATTGACAGAGCACTGAAACCTGTTTTCCCTTATCCAAGTGAGGACAGACGGTGGTGTTCGTGTGGTCAAACTACCCTCAGCTTCCAGTGCTTCCTTTGTTCTGCGGTTCCTGGAGACAATGTGTCGTCACCTGCAATGTGACAATCTTTTCAGCAGCCAGCCTTTCAGCCATTACTCTGCTTATGACAGGAACAAGTCAGGTAATGACTTTCACTCAGTTGTCTTATTTCATAGTTCTGATAACAAACTAAAACTTAAACAGCATATAGGAAATATAAAGATGTCTTAGACATTAACTGCATCAGTCCCATTTAAATATTTCAGTTGAAAACTATATACATTCTTCCAGGAATTTATCTGGTATCATATGGTATTTCTGTAGAAAAATTATACTTACAGGCTGAAAATGAATTGTTCTTTGTTTTTGTGCTCCAGTGAAAGAAGAGACGTTGGATGCTCCCTCTCTGACTAGGGCTAGTAAACGAAGTCTCTCCGGAGTCTCTCCACCATATGCAGCCCCTCTGTCTCCCAAACATTTACGTACTGAGGCTCACCCGTCAGAAGGTATAGCCCTATATGTTCATCTTCTCTCCCAAACCTAGTGAGTCTCAGTCGTTTTTCCTTGCTACATTTTTGACGAGCTTCCCCCAGAAGTTTCCTTAGCTCATGACCAGTTAAACAACAACCAAACCAAGAAACATATACTGACACTGTGACACAAAGGTATTTTTGAAACATATTAGTGTTTCCATCAAGTCGGCAATATTTCCAAAGGTTCCATTTATTTATGAAAACACTGAGGGGAAAAAATGCAGCCTATTTTTGATGAGTAAAAACGATGAGTAATGCTGAAACCTTGATACGGGGGTTAGTGTTGCCTAGGTCGTTGTACTATCTGCAGCTTATTCAAGTGAAAGTAGCAATAAAAGCTGGAGAAGTTTAAACATTTAATACACACAGTCTGTTTAAAGATGTTTGGAAAAGTCTTTAACTTAAAACAAAACTCCCAATTGACGTAGCATCATGGCTGCTGTCATCTGAAATCTGCCTCTTTCTTCTCTGCTCATTGGTCACAGCCTGTGTATTTGTCTCCACAACCTCTTTTGGTGGTCGAGCATTTTCCCAAACACTTCCTACCTTTGGATGTTTGTTCCTGCATTTGTTAAAACAACATTAAAAGCACATTTTTTATGACATTTTAAGTACCTCAGGCACTTTGGCTGACCTAAACGCTTGTTGTGTAATACACCAGATAGTTTTTTTTTTTTTTTTTGCTAATATACTACAGTCTGTGTACAGTGTGTGTAAACAGTTAGCCTAGTTGCTTGCACAGAGCTGGCTTGAGCATTGACATTGAAAGGAGTGATACTATAATGAGTTGTGTATGCTTCTGGGTTAGTCCCCTTAATTGCTGGATCAGTAATACGCAGGAATGTTTGGATTTATTTAGATTTGTTTTTTTATTATGTGTGTTATCCTGATGTGAGGAGGGGGGGACTACAAGACATTACAGTACACTAGGTCTCTTTTGAAAATCCCCTAATGCCCACATCATAAAGTGAAGAAAGATTAAAGAATGATATCTGAATGTCACTTGTGTTTTCCCTCTCTAGCAGAGACTCTGCCTCACGAGGAGAATGGCCTAATGAAGGAGCAGCGCTACATGGACTCGGCCTCCAACTCCATGACTCCTCGTCCCCAAATGGTGCGGAGCTCCTCAGAGTACCACTCTCAGGCCAGCAGCCTCTACCACCCTGGCAACAGCACACCCATGCGCCGCCTCTCCTCTAACCCTGCAGACCTTGGCTCCACGCAGCCTCTCCGACGAGTTGAAGGTACAGAAATGATCAGTGGCAGTAGATATATATTAATACTCACTTCTGCCTCTCATGCCCACTTTGTCCGCTCTTTTTCGACAGCAGCCAGCTCTACCACAGGTCCTGAGGCTCTAGCATCTGACCGGGAGAGTCAGCAGCTGCCCAGTAAAAACCCCTCCTCCTGGTCCATTGAAGAGGTGATGCAGTTTGTAAGGGATGCTGACCCCACAGCATTAGCTCCACATGCTGAGCTATTCAGAAAACACGTGAGTCAACTAAAAAATTACCACAAATTACCATTTTGTTCATTATTTTTTGTGGGATAATGTAGATCATTTGTCTCTCTACATGTCTTTTCTTGATATAACGAGTCCCTCTCTTTGTTTCCACAGGAGATTGATGGAAAAGCTCTGATGTTGCTACGGAGCGACATGATCATGAAGTACATGGGTCTGAAGCTGGGACCCGCACTGAAGCTATGCCACCACATAGAGAGGCTGAAACAAGGAAAACTGTAACAGGAGCCGGGGCAGCACAGTCCCTGCCAGACCCATGGGCAATAAGCCCCGAAAGAGCCAGCATGTGGACACTGACTCATGGGGCATGCAGGGACTAGATGTTAGTCCAGACTCCACCTCGAGAGACTGAACACATCTTACAACTTCATCCAGACTTCCGGAGTGGAGAAAGTGTGCCGTGCAGTGCTGACACATTACCTCATCCCCTCATCAGTGAACAAAAAGCTGTTCGAGTCTAATAGACGCCACTGACTTAATGAAATCCCAAAGGAAAATAATCCCTGTAGTGTTTACATTGCATAGCACATGTGCACATGTGGACACATTTTTTGTACGGAGATGAAATCTTTTGATCCTGGTTTTGGATCCCCAAAGATGGAGAATGTTTCTTCTTATATAATGTTTTTATTATTGTAGAATTTCCAGTTAATAAGGAAGGGTTGGTATACTGAAAAAGAATCCATCAGATGTTTCTTCGCCATGCTTGTCTTTGCTGTTGTATTGCTGTTTTCACTCTTCACATTTATGCCTCAAGTATGGGTATATCTGCCTGCCCGAAGAATGCTAATGTCGGTGCATTCCAATTCTTTCACACAGTGCTAGACAGATGTTTTCATTTGCTCAAACATTGTCAGTATCATGGTAGGAATCATGTTGTATTCTTCCGTTGTGTTTTTCGTTTGTTTGTTTTGTTTTTTGTTTGTTTGTTTTGTTTTTTTTTTTTAAATCGAACCTCACCTTTTTCCCCGAGCGTCCTGCAGGATCATCACCTGTAGTGTGGCATGATGTGTTGTTATGTCTTATTGGGCCCTACGTCACCTCCTACTGGTCACCATGCAGTTCTTACAAACGTCCAACCGTTTGTATCCGGATCTCTGTGAAGTTTATGGCTGTACCATTTCAGTGGACAGATTTTTAAAAGGAATTGCAAATACAGCATTTCTAAGGGCTTTCTATGTTTAGTTATGATGTAATATTTTTATCAGTCTTAAATCATTTAAGCTCATTGGTCTGCCTGTGACCTCAGTGTTGTCACTGTTGACCATTACAATCACTGTTAGCAATGAAAACAGATGTGTACAGTTTTATGGGTTTAACCATGAATATCAGCGACAGAATGTACATTTTGTAGAAACTTAATATTTTAAGGAAATCATATACATAAGTTAGAAATGTGAAGATAAGGGGGGTGGGGTTAATATTTCACAGTGGATTCCATTCTGCTTTTTAATACTTAATGCAGCGCTTTTTAGTTCAGATACTCCCAGTACTAGACTCTGCCTTGCTTTACCTATGACATTTCTCAGGTTTATGTGGTCTTTGTTAGTACAAGCTTTTGTAGCACACTGTTTATAATATACTTAACAGAATTTTCCTGTTATTCCCTTCCTCGATTTAAGAAGACTTGTGCCATATGATATTCACACAGGATCGAAGTGCTGTTGATTTCCTTCTCTTGCATCTTCTTTAAACTACTTGAAAAATATGTGTTGCAAAAAGTCACTTGTCCAGTATGTCACACCAGATAAACAATATGTGTTTATGATGTTGTGTATTTCTTTTTTTTTGTTTGTTTTTTTATAAACCTACCAAAACAAATGGATGTGCACGTCTTATTAATGAATACAACAAAGTAGTTATGTTCAGGATGCTTTTTGAATAGAGGGGAACAAATTTGCTGAAACATTTTATTTTATAACAGTGTTACCTACAAACATCCATTCAGTAAATCCAATGCCAATTTCATAAAAAGAACAGCTACACTGTATGAGAGTAACTTGAAAGTCCAGCATTTCCATCATTTCATCCCTCACATCAGTCTTTGTGATGTTTGTTTTGAAATATAACATCTGAAGCATGAAAAATAAGCCAGGCCTGTTTGTGTTCAGGACATGAAAAATAAGAATAACTTTCAAAAAAGTTTGAAAACACTTCAGGCATTTTGAAAAATGATTTTGATTGATCATATATTCTGTCTCAAGAAGAGCGTGTTTTCAGACTGTGTGCACTGTATTTGTACTTGTGCCCTGATTCTGAACAACACAGTAAAGGAAATCTGAAATTTTGTGAAAATAAAACATTATTACCAGAGGCTTGAATTGGAAATGCTTTACGTTTAATTATCAACCGTCAACACACTGACAAACAACCCATATGAGAAATGGTTGAGTTTCTCATAAACATGAATCAATGAGATGCTTGATGAGTCTGATGAGTCAGTACATATCAAGCTGAAAGCTCTCATATACTATGGATACATCACTGACACTTTGAGTAGTGTGTGTGTAAAGAGTAAACACCCCTTGTTTTAAACAGCATCCAGACATTTAAGTCTCCTCAACTCTGGATCATTTGCTTGAGCACTTCAAGGACTGAACAAATGCACAGTCAGTGGCCTTTGGAGGCTTGTCAGTCACTGACCTGACTGTAGAAGCTCTAAGAAACCTCTTCCTGTGTGGTTCTTTGATAGGCATGAAAGCCAAAAAAAGGTCTTGCTGGATTAAACATTTTGTCTCTTCTTTAGAACTGAATCTTATCAGAGCGCTTCCAGACCACAGTGAGTGAACTCTTAGACGAGAACACGTTTCTCTCGACTCTCAAAAAAAATATATCATCAAGAAAAGACAAGGAAATTTCAACAATGGAGATTTTAGTTCACTTCCATATAAAAAGCACACATAATGTACAGTAAGCAAACGTATAACTGCCAGCTTTTCAACTTTTTCTTCACTAGTATCTTAATTAAAACAGTTTTCATAAGCAAAAAGGTGCTTCAGGAGACTGAGTTACAAAGGAAGTGTTTTTTTTTATATATATGTTGTCTCCTAACTGACCATCCAGTATATACACAGACTGTATAAATAAAAGTCGTACAAAGAATAAATTAGGGTGAAATCCTGTACTGTACAAACTACTTCACGGTGGAAAAACAGCTTTCTGTTGAACGGACTGCAGACACTGGTTAAAGAAAGATGTACTTTTCCTCCTAAAGCACATATATATAAATAAAGAACTGGTAAGTAGAGCTTTAGGTATTTTCCATCTCTCCTCTGTTCATCCAGACACTCTGCATATGGCTGTTATTAGTTCTTGGCCTGTAATTCACAGCTTTTCGTAAACGCTGCGATCACAAAGGGGCAACAGAGTCTTTGTAGAATAGGCAGGACACCCTGTAATGTTTTTAGACTAAACTATGACAAAGTGCACTTAGTAGTGAAAATAAACTGACACATGACGATACTGTCTATTCACAACTCTGATCATAATCATGTGACAGAAAAACCATGCTCCACAAAACAATAAAAATGACACCAAACTACTTGGAACGAATGTTCTACACAGACACGTCTGATAAAGTGTGTGTGTGTGAGGGTGTGTGTGTGTATGTGGGAGGGGGGTGGTCTTAACCAGTACTGATTCTATTAACAGACTAACATGCACTTTAAAAAATATCGGAACAGTATTTTCTCTCGCTGAAGCCAAGGAAATGCTCATTATTTCTTCCTTAATCTGGCTGTTTCCTTCCTACTTCATCTCCCCTTTAATATTTTAAGTTGATTTAAAGGGTGAAATCAATATCAAAACTTCCATCTAGATTCAATTAATTAAGTCTGTTATTGGAAACAGCAGGGGATTATAGTGTCCTATACACTTGCTGTGAGGCTAATTCAGCTAGCAACAAAAATAGCTCTTTCCAGCAATATTTTCCTTCTATGTGAAAAGGCCTCAAGAAAGTTGTTTGAATGTGAAAACAATTAAGACATCCCTTTTTTTCCTGCTGTTTAACACGGTAAGAATGTATTATGTTACGAATGGCGGCTGTTGCTAATACTCGTTTTAATGAAACCGTAGCTATGGCCCCTTATGAACCTGTCATGCTAAACCCCTGCCAATCAGAAAGGGACTAGTCGCTCCAGTGAACCACTGATGACCATGGGAATTTCCTACAATGGACATGGTTTAACAGTCTCAGTCATGCCCTGCCAGTGGATACTTCTCTGCTCCAAACAGCAAGAACCTCAACTATCAGTTTTTTTCTTAGGGTCTTCAGTGCAATTAAAGAAAAATTACACATGGAAACAAACCATGAACCCAAATGGAAAAATGGAACCCATGTGTCTTTGCTGTCATTATAAAGTCAAAACTGTTCTTTAACATCTCTGATTTATAAAGAGAAACTCTAAAGCCACATGGAGAGCCCATTAAGCTGCCATACACAAAAAACCTTCCTGGTTTAGTCTAACACTGTAGAGTAGTGCATTACAAAACAACACAGCAGTTTCAGAAAGCTCCAACAGAAAAACTTCTCTGGAACCTCTGTGTCACACTGTCAGAAATTCATGAGCCTCAGTTTCAGCAACATTTGGAGCCAAACTCAAAGCTCTGATTGGACATATAAGTGTATGAGTTTGATTACAGAATGTCCCCACATGTGTTTTATGTTACACGCTCCAGGGGGATTACCAGAGAGCAGTCCAGCAATGAATCCCCCTCCGGCAAGCGCTCTTACTTCCTGGGGAGTAGCGCTGCCAGTCTCTGCTTCTTAATGGGAAGGAAGTGGATCTCCTGCGAGCTGACCTTCTTCAGTTTGATAGCTCTGTTTTTAGGGACCTTTTTAAGCGGGTCATTGGGGTCGTTCTGCTCACCCTGGGACGCAGATGGCACTCCGTAGAGCTGCTGCAGAGACGCCCCCTGGCTGCCATCACGTTTGATAGAAAAGTTCTTAGTGGAGACTCCCGAGAGACCTTTTATCTTCCCGCACAGGATGGCGGGGATCGCATCTTTCACGGAGACGATGACCTTGGCCGTCTGCGAGGTGCTGACTATCTCGAGGTTTCCGGCCCCGCTGAGAGACGCCTCTTGACCCAGAGTGCTAGACCCAGCAGCAGTGCTGTCAACCACCCACTTGTGTTGCCGGCTGAACTCCAGTGATGCCAGACTGCCCAGGAGTTTGGAATCTAAACTCTGAGTGCATTCAACACCCAGAGACAATGAAGTACCACTCGTATCCTGACTGGACTGGAAAGCCAATTCTCTGTCTCGTCCTGATGAGCGGTTGGAGCTACATGACTGAACACACTTCTTCCTCACACCAGGTATGGACAAGTCAAGCACACTGTCCTGCTGCAGGCTTGGGTACTCCTGTTTTGGTTCAACTGGACATGCCCTGACAGAAAGATCCAAAGCCTGTCCTTCATCGAGCGGAAGTGAGGATTGGGACACATTTTGTGGCTGGAACTGTGGCACACATTTGCTTGAAGAAAATGAAGGAGAGGTAGTATCTTTTGGAGAAGTCTGAGTGCTCTTACTGACAGTGCAAACTGGTTTTGGCATGTTCCCCTTTGAGTCCTCAGTCTGAAGGACAGGAATGGGGATGGGGAGAGGAACGGGCAGAGGCACTGGCAAGGGGATGATGACGGGGTAGGGGACCAGAAGAGTAGCAGGAGGAACTAATGGGGCCAGAGGGGAGCTGTAGGGAGGTGTGAGGGGAGGAAGGGGGAAGAAGGTAGAGTTTGGTGATTGACAGGTCGATGAACCAGCCTGGGAAGGGAAGAGGTCCTGCAAGATTGCTGCAAAAGCTGGATTTTGGAGGAGAGCGAGCAGGTTGGCATCCTGTGTCTGTCCCGCCGACTTCTGGTCAGCAACGGGAGGTAAACCAAACGTCAAAGGATTCTGACACAGGACGCTGTTCTGGAGCGGCAGCTGAGGGCAGTTACCAGTCTGGGGAATTACAGAAGGACTCATGTGCTGGATGACCTGCTGATCCAAGACCAGGGGAAGTGAAACAGGGCTTTGGCTTGTTATCAAGTACGGTGCTGCCCCCATTTGGCCAAGCTGAGGCCCAGCTGCTCTGGCCATCTGGAGGTGAATGGGCAGCACCAGTGGGCTCTCTCCCAGACACACTGGGTGCAGTACAGTTGTGGCAACTTTAAGCGACACACCTCCCGGAGATTCAGCCGCGGGCGTCACCACAGGCTGTGCAGGAGGCTCCGCCAGGTTAGAGAGTCCTCCTTTGCTCAGTCCTGTCGCGCTGCCATCACAGGAGTCAGTAGGAATGAGTGGAGTTGCTCCATCCTCCACTTTACTGGTGATTTCTCTTCCTCCTACCTCAGAGCTGCACACATCAGTCTGTGGCTGTGTCATGTTACCCTCCATAATTCAGCTTGAAGAGTCAATCAAAATATTCATCAAGCGTTGTTAACGGGTCTCATCCATTATTCGTCTAGGCAGCCCTGAAACACAGGAAACAGAATGTTTACTGCTTTGCAGTGGTTTCAACAATTTATCATAATGTGGAAAATCTTACACATACACAAAACTCTACAAAGTAACGAGAAAGTCACTGGTATTTGTCCTCTGAGTAAGGCCATTTGAAGGACATGTGGTCCATGTTGTTTCTAATATAGCTCAGAAAGAACTACTGTTATAAGAAGTATAAGAAAACATACTCAATAAAATTACGACTATTAAGAGTTTAAAACTGTGGGAACTGCGAGAAGCACTAGAAGAATGTCTCGTGCATCGGTATAACTCAAAAGAAACATTAATTCCTAAAAATTTCCCATTATGCAACTCAGTAAAAACATTAATTAGAACCTCCATGTCTGATAAACATGGACATCTTGGACATCATGGACATCTTTGTCCATGTCTTTGTCTACAACTCCAGTATGTTATCTTGTTTGTGGCTTTCTGTTATAAATTTTGTCTCCAAGCCTAATCAGAGATAACTCTGATGACATCACTGCGACATCATCAAGGTTATTTTCTCAGACTTGACAAAGCTCCTCCTCCAGAGCCACAGAAGAGATTGTACAACAGTTTTCACAGGCTGAGGGAAACTCCCCTGTAAACTGACAATGACATGTAAAATAGGTGGATTGGCCCTTTAAATTAAGTACAACAAATAGGACCAGTTCCACCACATTATCTCAGTTTGAGTAGCTTATCACTGATGCAAAATCCCTCCCACTGTGGGAAAAATAAAATATACAGTTGAAATGTATTATATGGCCTCATTGCTAAACCCAAACAAATAACTATAGTAGAAGAGAGCAAGAACAAGGAGATTTAGAGCCATTGTAAAATAGCACAGGAAACTGAGACTGGGGATATGACTGAGGCTGTCTGTCTTATGTCCTAAAGCCCAATAATCTCCAGCTGCTACTGTAATTAAACATTAAAAGGTAAACAGAGACTGCTCTAACGTGAGGGTAATGATACACTATTTGGTTGTCATACTATATGTGTTGTCTAAACTGGTAAATGCGTATCAAATATTAAACCAGTGGGAAATTGTGATGGTTTCTCGCATTTTGTAAACCAAATGTTTAATCAATTAATCGAGAAAATAACTGGCAGGTGTACAAAACACAAATAACTGGCAGATGTACAAAACATAAAAAACACTGCTTCCTTCATGTGCGTCCTCTTACTTAGTTGGTCTTCCCGAGGATCCCCGTTCTACACAGGAGAGGTTACAGAGGAAGAGACTGACCAACTATGTATCTATTCATCCATCTATCATCCGAGGACAGCATCTCAGTAGTCGTTGTGCTTTTACAACCCCACTGTGTGTGTTTGCTTCCCTCATCCCTTCATGACACCTCCACATAACACACGTCGACCCTCATCCATCTGTAGTGATAAAGTGTCCCTTGGGTGCCTGGGGTTACAATCAATTATTCATCCTGATGGGAGCATCAAGGATAATGTTCAGTTCTGGAAAAGGGGGAAACTGAAAATAACCTGAATCCTAAAAGCATGCCCTACCTTTTAAGTGAAAACTCAATTAAATGCACACACACAGTTCCAATTTTCTAGCAAGAGCGTGACACTTTTTTTCCCCTCTCAGCGGCCTTCATGTGGTGTTGGGTTGCCTCAGTGAACAGCGAGGAGAAACTCTCTATCCCCCTCTATCCCCCTGGGCTGGTTTTATATTGTCCTGTAGCATAGATGAGACATTGTAACAGGGGCTCTGATGGATTACACGGAGGATTCTACAGCCAGACGGGCGACCGATAACCTCGTCGCCGTTTGACACATGGGAAAGGTCTGGGAAGTGTGTCGACCCTGGGAATACAAAAACAAGAAGCCAGCAGAAGATTTGGTGTATTTATAGCTTGAAGCTCCCCTGTCTTTTCCTGACAGAGTATAGAGATGACTGGCTTTTAATGGTTCAGACGGGAAGGTGTCAGTTCTCTAAGTGATGGGCCGGCAGTCATGGTAGTCTATATGCATGTAATAGACGCAAGTACCACACACGCTGCTTTGTCCTCATAAGGAAGACTCAGTCTGAAAGTCATGGGACTCATGCCAGACGAAGAGGACTTGGACAAATTGTTGACATAAGAATCCGAGCAAAGGCATGGGCATGCATGCGCTTACGCACAAAAACTGCAAGCATGCATGAGCAAGGCTGTTGCCAAAGATTGTTTTCTTATAAGCAGCGGTAAATCACTTTTCTTTTTTATTCCTCTCTCTTAAAAGTTGGAAAATTGTATCTAAAGTCTTCAAAGTAAGACTTAAAAGATCTATTCTACATTTTACCATTTTGATGCTGCGGTCTCACTTGCATTCCAGGACGTTTGAGGCAAGATATTTCCTGCTTGATAACATGGTCATGAGGTCTGTGACACGATAAAGCCTCACTGACCAATATGAAAGGAGTCTTTCTTGGTTAAGAATCCCCTTCTGTCACAGGCTGTATTAGTTTGACCAGACTGTGCACAAAGTGAGGAAAATAACCCAGATAGAGCACTCTATTGAATCACTCCTCTCAGGGTGACATAGCCTTTTATGCTTCAACTTTCTGTTTTATGAGAGGAAATAAGAATAATGTTAGAGGGTATTACTCTGAGCCTTCAGATCAGGTGACCTGATGCTGAACAGTAATGACCACCAGAGTGAAGTGTTGTTGGTCTACCCTCCCTCTAAAAAAACAGCTCCTGGCTCCACCCCCACCTCACTTGAATCATGTGAGTACAATGTCAAACTCCGCAGACAAAGAAGGAAATTTAACCAGCAAATTGTTGAGTGAGCCAAAGTACATACATTCCATGTTCATCTTTTCCCTTGGCACTGCGGCTTTGCTTTGTCTCTGTGTTATCACAGAGAGTGAAGGTCAAAGAAAGGTGTCAAATAGGCATCAATAAATAACTCTTTGATTCTTGCAGATGTTCCTTTTTACCTTGTTTTTTTTTTTTTTTGTTAAAGTCAACTTAAATAACACACGTCAACTTAAAGGATGAAATTGCACAAGTCTGTCCAGCTAACTCAAACACAGCCTGAACACACCAGTGTAAAACTGCACACACTCAGAATATAGGGTCTGGGAATTATCAGAAAACTGAATACGACCTTCTATCCATAAATAGCTTTAGGTTAAACTTATTAATCTTCCTAAATCCAGCTTGTTATCACCGTTAGAGTACCCCCATCTCCACATGATGATAGTAGAGAAGGGTGATAAAAATAGCACCAGTGCAATGCAGTTTTCATGATATATGAGCTAATGTAAGAAACATGCAACACAAAACAAACCTGCAATCCCCTTGTTGAATGAACGCACAGTGTTTTTCCAACGCTGATAAGACCAGCGACATGTATAAAGCTGTTCCAAACTCTCACACATCATCTGTTAGAGGTTTGTGTTCGCTAACCAGCAACAGCTAATTGTTTAAATAGGCAAGAAGAGCCCTTACAGAGAGCCAAATAAAATCCCTCCCCTGTCCCTGTTACTGTAATGATTTCCACATTTCCTTTTTTTGTCTCCTTGCCCCATTGATGGAATGTGCGCCATACTAAGTCAATAGCAGGGGGGAAAACAACAACGCCTTAACTTAAATTGCATTAAACTGCAGTGCAGTCCAAATACAGCACAGAGATTGGTCTCTTCTTTTTTTGCCTCTTTCTTTTTATAGGTTGAATTTAGAGTTTAATCCACAGGGAACAAAAGCACAGAAGGGGAAGGATGGAGCATGGGCTGATGATCTAAAGGTCATCGCCCTCAACACCCCTCCGCTCCAATAGCCAATTACATCTCATTAGAGAGACACATGGAGCCTCTTCATGAGCCTCACGTCCTTGGACTGATGCACACTGCTCTCACATCATTGCAGATTATCTTTTATATCCCTCCAGCTGATCTCCTACGTGCCACAGTAACAGTCAAATTTGATCCACAATTGAACAGCTCTAATTCATACAATGGTAATAGTCATCATTGTGCTCATTGGGTGACATCTAGTCACAGTTAAATCCACTTTGCCACTGAGAAACTAATTTTGTCATCTCAGATTGTTTAAACAAACATACATGCTTACACCATGTGGCCAAGTATTGTTATGTAGATTAGCAAAAAGGGAGGTTGGAGGAAACAAAATTGATCATAATTGTTAGGAGATAATAGTAAAAAAAAGTCCGAAAATTCCCTCAATACAAAGCGAACATTCAAAATGAGAAATTAGGTTAGAACCATTTTAAATCAGAAAGCATTCAACCATTTCCTGCCATGTGAATAAACCCATCGTTAAAATGCATATGTGTGTGCCTCTGCTGGAGCACAAGGATCTTTGTACCATTGCTAAAATCCGCTATTTTCTTATTCCAGTTCTGTCACTGCACATGTGACAGAACCCCAACATGAGCGACGGCTCTGGCGACCGAGGCCAAGGCTGTCGCAGCAGGGCCCGGGTCCCGGACCGGGCCCGGGCCGTGACCCGGTCCGGTTCACCGGAGCAGATTTCTCTCTCCCCTCGCCGATAGCAGTTTTTATTCTCCTACAGCCGCCGTCAGCGCCACCGTCTCTCCCAGACAGATCCGTGTCTGGTCCCCCGAGCAGGGCTCGCCATGGAGAGAGGGGGGGTGCGTGCGGTATATGCGCTCGCCTCCTGCATTAAACGCAAAAACGTGCGGGGCTTGAGGATCGCGCGAGGCTGGCGTTAAAGCACGCGGAGACGGAGGTCCTCGCGCCGGACCACGTCCCGTCATCTCCGACGTTCGCGTCGCTCCGGCGCACGTCCGAGAAACGGCGGACGCCGACGGACGGTGCGAGCTAGCTGCGCACATCGCCTCTGACAGCGGGGGAACAGCTCTGATGCGCAGCGAGAACCAGGCCGTGCAACTAGCCCCAAAAAAATAAATAAATAAATAAATAAAAATTCCCCCAAAAGAATCCGTGCGCTGATGTCGCAACGAATGAACGTCCCCGAGCGTCGGCGACGTAAATATCAGAAACACATCGGCTCAGCCTGCTCCATCTCCTCTCCTTTAACGTCAGTCCTCTTCCATTAAATTGCCAGTTCTGCGACGAACAACAACAACGCGCACTCACCGCTCAAGCAGCGTCGGCAGCTCCTCCGCACCGGCCGCCGGCCCTCGGTTATCGATGAATGGGCCCCCGGTCGCTGAGGATAAATAGATACGGCTTCTATTTATCTCATCATTGCGGTCCAGTCGTGGAGGCTCCAGACCGAGGCTGCGCACGCAGCAGGGGCAGCGGGTCCCCCCGCCCCTCCCCCCTCCTCCCCCCTCACAGGGACAGACGGGGGGAGAAGGGATAGATGAACGGGACATTTTTTTAGTAAACACTGTAAATAAATAATGAGATACCTGCAAATGGACACCCATGGGTCAAAAAGATCCCCAATTCAGGTGCAAAAATACTAAATCATGTATGTAATATATATATATATATATATATATATATATTTTTTTTTGTAATTTTTATTTCCATGAAGTTTCCTGGGAGAAAGTATATAATATGCTGCTAATTAAAGGGGAATGAAGGTATTAATTGGTACACTTCCATTTCATTAGGTCTATTTAATTGCTAGTGTACCCTGGGCAGTGGGTCCCAACCTTAGGGCCAGGAACCCAGCATGGGCTCGCAAGTAAAGTCTAAAGGGTTTAACAGATTATTAAAAAGATTTGAAAGAAGGAAAAAGAAATTCTGCTTTCACAAATTCTGTTCATTTTTTCCATTTATTGTTGTGAATAATTTGGGGCATTTCAAACCCACAAATGTGAAATATGTCTACAAGCAAGAAAATAATTGAATCTTATATGATAATAAT